>PNEQ01095664.1:0-25342 GCA_003012365.1 Medauroidea extradentata | reverse complement strand
GTGCACTAACACACACACACGTGCACTAACACACACACACGTGCACTAACACACACATGCACTAACACACACATGCTTGCACACACGTAGTGGCTGCAGGCAGGCAGCAAGTGACCTTGGCGGGCTGTTTATAGAGATAGCTGCGGACAAGAGTGAGGCAAGCCTCAACCACCCCACCTCCTTCAGTATATCTTCCAATCTCTCCTCACCATCACTCTCTAGCCAGTGCGAATGTTATCTTTCCTCTCTTTTCTTTGTTGCCAGCCACATCTCCTTCCTTCCAATCCACCATAGCCTCCCTCATGTTGCTTCATGGTCTCCTACTCCTATGAAATTATTTACATGCTAGCAAGGCACTTAAATTTTTTTTTCCCTGGAACTTGTTGCAAAAACTGTGGTGCATACTATACACGAGGGCACACTATACACGAGTATATACAGTAGATCATTTCCGAGTGCAGCCTCTTTATATACACAGTCATCTATGGCGTCTGTATCATCACCTAGTGTCGACGTTTTTCCATGATTTGTACTTAAGCTGAAAATGTGAATATAAGTTTGTAATATTTTGATACGTTTCGAAACAATTTTTGTACTTATTCAGTTCGGGAAAAGTAGTTTAATTGCAATTACTTATATGGCCAGACAGAAAAGTGACATGTAGAAATTTTTTTCTTTGAGTAGTGCACAAACATTTTGTGAATGAAAGTTGTTACAAAAATTAAATACTTCAGAAATGTTCTAGGGGTGTGTGAAGCTTCGCATTATCAAAGTCGAATCGAAAATTTTTGTTCCTTCGACTTAGTCTTCGACCAATAAAAATCTTCGAAGAACAAAGGTAACCACAATTTGTATCAATACAGACAAAATTATTTATGTGGAGCAGGTAATTTTCCATTTATTTGTAACTGTAGTATTCTGTTAAACTTACAATTTAAAAACTCAAATTCACAGGACAGTGGTGATCTATTTATATTGTTTACATTCGGCGGCACAATTTCAGTTAAGTTGGAGTCACAATAACCGGACAAAACCACACCAACGCAACAAAAACAATATCTGCAGCCAATGGATTTACAATAAATTAACTTGTGTTCAAATTATAGAAGCACTCATTGCAGACAAACATTTTCTTTTACTGCATCGGGATGGCTATGCAGGGCTATTTTGTTACTGGTAACTGTAAGGTAAGTAAAACAAAATTTAAAAAAAAAGGAAAGAGAACATTTAATTTTAAAAAAACGTTAATTCTAACACTTGCGTTCACTTTAGCACTTTCTTGTGTACATATTATATAGGTTAAATGTAGGCTACGCAGCATTGGTGAGCGACACACGCTATACATATTAACAACCCGTTCACATTTCTTTCTGGAATATTTCCACCTTACACAGGCCACCATATATATAGAGTATAGGTCATTCGGAATAAAGTGAGCACTAAAGATTTAACCTCTGAAAAAAATCACTAGCTGTTACTGCATATAAGTCAACATTAAGAACAGTTATATTATTGCTTGCATGGTTGGTAGCGAATCATTGCATGTAGTTCCGTGTACTTTCATATTTGAATACAACATTAGTGGAAGAACATCAAACACAATCGACCTTTCTGTATTAAGTATGCTTTATAATATTTGTTTATGATCTTATTGACATATTACTGAATGTATAGTTATATTTAATTAGCACCAGCACAAAGAAATGAAACTGAGCTGCTGAACATCAATTTCCATTAGCACATGCCACTAAAGCTCCACGCCACACAAGTAATTCATAATTATGAGACGTTGGCTCGCAGGTATTTATAACCAAAATTACAAATAAGTACAGCATAATACATGCAACACAGATTATTTAATGAGTAAGCTACTGTACATAACATTTATCGGAGCAGTGTAATGTAGATGTACACATTATACAAGTCTATGTAAATAAAAGCATGTGGTAATGTTTATGTTTACAGCAGCAGAAAGACATAAACTGGCAGACAATAGAAACTAATCAGGGGTTTTTTGAGTGCTCACTTTATTCCGAATCACCTATGACAGCATTAATTACTATATTATCAATAGGTTTAATAATTATTCATGTTTTGGTCTCTTTGGAAAATTAATTAATTACTTTATTTATTTATTTTCATTATAGATTTGTTAAAGGAATAATAATTGCAAATAATTTTGACTGTAACATTGTAACACACAAGGTGACCTTGCATTGGTAGAAATTTTTTGCCTAGTATATTTTTCAATTTTTTAATATTATACTAAAGTGAGCATCAATTTTATAAAGTTTAAATACTTTGAAGGTTTTTTTTTATGGATTAAGATACATATTTTACACCATCCTTACTTTACTGCTATTCTTGTATTGAAATGTACACTTACCTTTTTTAAGATGTTTGGTACAATGGTAACACTGGTAACTGCTTAGCTTTAAACAAAAATAAATATCTTGTAATGCAAAGCAATATTTTATTTTGACAAAATTAAACAAACTAATTTCCAAAACATTACATTTTTTACAGTTGCTAAGTAGTTTGTTTCCTTTTTAGTTCCAAGTGTACTGCAGCTACATGTTTATTCGATAAATATCACTAATAACAATATGAGGGAAAAATTAAATTCTTCGACTTCAACTTTCCTTCGACACTCCTTCGCACAATTGAAGCTTCGATTCAACTTCCCTTCACATTTAAAAAAGATCTTCGCACATGCCTAAAAAACTCTAATAAGATAATAGCGTCATTAAATATGTACAATATAATGTATCACATTCTTAAGAAAGTGTTTTCATGTACAAACAAACTTTAAGTACTATTATACCCAATATTTAAACATTTCTGTGCTGAAATTGGTATTGGTATTGGCAACAGTATCAGTAATATTGCATTGGTTGTACCGGAATCGGGTCAAAAGCCATATCGGATCAGCTCTACTTCTAACCATTTCATTCACCATTACAGTAAAATCTCATTACAACGAACACGAAAAAATCTAGAAAATTATGTACTATACACTAAAATTTCTTTAAACTGAACATATTTTACATTAGTTTTAGAGGGGTATTTTAATTTATAATTTAAAGTGAGAAATTCTTTATACTGAAGTTCTTTGTAATGAAACTTCACTGTATTTTCATACCAATTGAATTAACAACACGGAAGAACTAACTTTACTTACCAATTCAATGTTTACAACTACTGTACACTTGAACTTAAGAAATATTAAATACACTGCTGTAAACTTGTGTCTCTTCTCAATAAATACAGGTGACAGTAGACTATATAGTGAAACATGTATGTACAGACATACTGTATTTGCAGGCATATAGGACGACCCCACATATAAGACGAGTCATGGTTTTTAGGGTACAAAATCTTGAAATTACTAATTTTGAAATTCCTGACAGAAAAATATTTTTTTCCTTTGCCAGAAACATTAACAATTTGGTTTCAATATTTTCAATGCATTTATTACCATCATATAAACATCATAGCAGACACACAAATGAATAACATTGGCTACTACTGCCCTCCGGGTGCCCAAGAGCCAAGGAAATGCACGGCGGTGGCCGGCGACATCATCCGTTACCAGTAGCTGTGCGCGACTTGGCAACGCTGGACTGAGGCACGCGCACGCTACATGACAACACCAGGCTACAACAGCTGCTTGCAAGGTCATTGCATTCCTGTGCACTGTTGTCACCTGCCAGCCTAGCACTAGACAGTAGACACATGAATGTGTGGTATGGTACATAGAACTTCATTTTCTCCACCCGAGAATTTTGTCCTGGCGAAACAAATGATCTAGGCATGCGGTACCTAGATCCTTGTTTTCTCCGCCCAAGAGTTTAGTGCTTGCGAGACAAAGGATCTAAACACGTGGAACTATATCTTCGTTTTCTCCGCCCGAGAGTTGTGGGCTGGCGACACAAAGGATCTAGGCACGTGCTCCAGCTGCATCGATCACCGCTTTGCTGCGTGGAAAGGTCCTTTTTTTATGAATGATGCTCATCAAAATTTTGTACCGTAAATTTTATTTAAAAAATGGGGCACTCTGTTTCATATGTGACGAAAAGTGCAATTTCTTGAAACATCAAACAACCCCACAGCTTAGCTTACAAACACTATTTAGGTTACCAAAAGTTTTTGCACCTTCATATAAGACGAGTAGTAATTTTTGAAGGGCAAAAATATGTAAAAAATAGTTGTCAAATACTGTATGTATTTTGTAGGATACAACCTCTCAGAGAATTGCAAAAAAATAGAACAATGAATTACTAACCATTTGGGTAGCTGCTTGCCACTCGATGTGAGAACACAATGTTGTAAATAGTGAACTAGCTTCAGCTTGCTTGATACTGTGGTCACAATAACTCCATCTGTTCCACCCACTATAAGTACTTTCCATACATCGTTAGCGTCTCCTGTGCCATTCTACAGTCAACAAACAGTTGCAGTGCCAATTATATACTATCTATGGAGTGCTAAAGTCTTTGTACACATACATTCCAGACAAAATGTATTGTTAGCCACACATATTTCAACAGATGCACCACTTGTTAAACATTACCTCAAGAGGTAGTAAATAAAATACATTATACCAAAACACTGCCACATTAAAATCATCCAGAAATTAAATTTTAGCTATTTAAATACAGTATTTCATTGCACAATTGTCACCATCGCGTAATCATCGCATCCAACTTTTAAGATGACATAAATGGTAAAAAAACTTTCATCGCATAATGGTTGCACTGCAATGTTTTGTATACGTTTCTGCACCAGAGATGTTAAATACGTGTAAGTACAAAGTACAACACTATTAAAACAAAATGGTTGCCGCAAGAATCTATTATTGTTAGTACCAAAATATTCTGCTGGAATGAAAGAAGAACATTCTAGCGCTACTAGTTTCTTACAGTCCGCCATTTTGTGTGTTTGCCTCACGTGTGGACCTTCCCAAATGTACAACAATGTAGCATATCTATCACATCACAAAATAAAAATGAAGTTTGTAAACACTGCAACGAACGGTATCGTAAATACAACAAAACTGTTCCATCGTTATTGTAAATCACTTTCCACTTCCAAATATTTCAAAATGTCAGTCAGCAATGCAAAAAAAATTAGATTTTTTACAGTATGACTCGCAGAAGTCAAAAACAAAAACTTCAAGTGAAGCAGAACTTGGGAAAATACTGTATTGATTTTACGAACCTTGGATTTTACGAACCTTGGATTTTACGAAGGTAGCGATTTTACGAATATACTCTCGGGAACAATCAAAAAATCGGAAAAATTAAAATAAAAAATTGAAAGTTAAAGCTGTTAAAAAAATATGACGGCACATGTCGGAAAGCAAGGTTCGGCCAGTGAGCACTACTATGTACGTTACACAGTTTGTCTACCCCTCATTTCTTTATAATACAGCAGTAAAAGCTTACTCTTCGTGTTCGTGGATAACAAGACCGTGACAGCTAGAGTTACATGCTTGTCTCAAGGCCGGCAGCTCACCCCCCACCCCTCCTCTCCATTCCTTCCAAACCTCAGCGTGGGAAACAACTTGCAACGTGATTCCCGGGAAGTGTCAATCTATATCCTCACCTCCTTGGTGGAAAAATAACCTGAAACCCTCCCCTTCCCCGAACCAATATCAGCTCACTTTCACGCGTATATAATGCCGGCAAAGATAATCACCATTACCATGTGAACAACAGGATTTTTTGTACTCCCACATCTATCTACACCAAACCACTGAAAAAGACAATCACATCTTGTTTTGTTATTTTTCGAGTTTTGGCAGTTTTTAGTAGTTAACTAAATTTTCCTGGTGAAGTGGGAAACTTCTTTTGTTGTAATCCCTTCCAGGCTGTAGGATTTCTGGATTCTGGCGCACACGCTGTGGTCAAAAACATCGGCTTCATGGAATTTATCCATGATGCAGGTGTACGTTAACCTTCGTCAGGTTGAGAGTATTGTGCCGTGGCGGAGTGTGTGTGTGTGCGTGAGTGAGTGACTGCAAGCTAAATGAAAGCAAGACAAAGAAAGAAGGGGACGCGTTATCAGCACTACACATCAACCAGGCGAGCCTTTGAAAGTAAACATGACTGGTCAAGGGGTAAAAAAACCATAAGTGACCAAGTTTGGACTCGGCGGCGCTGTTTTTGCATTACCGGTAACTTGATTCTTGCCGTGGCATTCAGTCGTTAAAAGGGCACAAGTACCGAACATAGTCCAGCACAAAGGCTCGTATTCGAACTTCACTTGATTTTTTTATCTAATTTTCATGTTGCAAAGGACAGTACACCAGCCTCGTGGCTTCCGAAAAAATGTTGCGTGCGACATTAATTTTAGTTTCTTTTGACAAGAGTCTTGTACACCTTATTAGGTTTATTTTTACACGCAATGCTACGAACATCAAGACTACATGATCGCGAACAGGCATTCGTGCTTGGTGTTTTTTTTTTTTTTTTACGTGACGTCGGTTGGTCGTATCGATCAGTCGTAGGTGTGATTTTAATCGGAAGACGTCTGTCTATTGATATAAATTTAAACTTCAGTTATTATTTGCCATTTTTCGTGTGAAACGATACGGATGTCAGACTATGTATTCGCGAGAAGACACTCAATGCTCGGTGTTCTTTTTTTTCTTCATGACACACGTCGGTCATATTTACAATTCAGGAGTACCCTTTTAATCTGAAGACGTAATCTTGCGTTATAAGTTAATATTTTAATGATAACTTGTCTTACTTTCCCTCAAAACTCTACGAAAATCGGGACCCCATTGATTAGGCCTATACTTTGCGGAAAAAATGCAATTTTAAAATTTAGCAAGGGAAGGGGGGGCAAAATTGGCCCACATCGATTTTACGAAGGTAGCGATTTTACGAATGTCATAAATGGAACCGTCAGTATTCGTAAAATCGAGGGTCTAGTGTACTTATTTACTGGAAAATTTTTGTTCACAATTTTTACTATGTACGTAAGTACCGATAAATACCTACTGCTGACCACAAAATGTGTTCCCACCAAATGTACATATTTTTAATTATGCAAAAAATTTGGTTGCCAAACAAAAACAACATAACGTCCAAGGTCTAGTAAGCTGTATAATTTTGTGTTTCAGGGTTCACACACCAATATTTCTGCCAAACTTACTGACTTACTTTAATATAAATAGGGTAAGCGATGAAAAATGTTAGTTTAAAAAATATATATTACTACTGGAATTTTCCTTGGGTAATGGTCGCACCTATGATTTACTGCATTAAATTTGGCAAAAAATATGTGAAAATTATGCGGTGAAATACGGTATTAACATTTAGTACTTTTAAAAACACATAAAGCACCACTATATTCCACACACAATCACCATAACAAATGTACTGTAAAAAAACTTATTAGACAGTACACAAACACTTTCAGGTTTAAAACAAACGCAACATATTTCAAGGTAACATCAAACATTGTAGAAAATTAAAAAAAAAAAAAAACACTATACTCATTGCAATGTTAGCAAAAAAAGCCAATGGATTTCAGAGAGAACACGTTTACAGTACTAACAAACTTTACCCCGAGTTATAAAATAAACTATTGTAGTTAATGTGCATAACACTATGAAAACGTTCACTGCCAAAAATGTTCAACAAACACTTGTATGTATTTCATTAACAGTTCTGCAGACTCACAAATTGCTACAATCACTAAAATTCTAAAATCAAAAGGTCTTCATTATAGAAATAATTCAGTACACGAATGTTACATTGAGTGATAGCCACCATGTGACAAGTTTAACTTAATGGGTACCTAAAAATGTACGCAAATGAAATAGGCACAGCGGTAGTGTAGTGGTCAGACCAATAGCCACACACCACAGTGACCCAGGTTGAATTCGTTAAAGAATCAATCTTTAATTTTTGTACAAGAGAAAAATTATGGAAGTTGCTATTGGTCAATGGGTTTCCTCTGCATATTCCTGTTTCCCTAACAAACAGAAACGTAGAACCTCAATTTGTATTCACTCAGAGTTCAGAAGACACGTACAGGTACACTGTTCATAAGTCTGTCAAATATGGGGTGTGATGCCCTGCCCTCTGGTATCCTCCACATGATATATATTTACGTACCCTATTTACATCTGACGTGTACTGGTATGTCAACATACTGAAGCCACACATTCTCCTGCACATCACTAAAAAAATATCTTCCAGGAATTACGGCAATATTACTTTAAGGAGCACATGATAATTCTGTCTCTTTAGTCAGGAAGTTTACAGACATGACCCTCGTTGACGCATCGCCGCCAAACTTAAATAATCTCTAGTAGCTCGCCTCCCAGTAGGACGAGATTGTCACATTTCACGTATTTATCTCTCACCCCATCAGGGCCGCTAGCACAGCTAAAGTGAACGTGTTGCCGCTAAAATAACTTATCTTTATGTAAGGATGACAAGAGAGTAGTAAATGTTACGTGCGCAGCAAAGATAAACACGGCCACACGGACTCAGTGATTACACTGCCTAAGAAACGACTGCCACTGAGTTTTTGCATTGTAAAAAAAGGGTCGTTTGGTGTATAAATAATTAGGGTAGAATTTAATATTATATTAGGTTTTGTATTTAACTTTAAACGGCAACATGCGCGGAGCTTGTAGAGGTCAGGGAGTTGTTATTGTACTGCAGGCCAAACGAGAGAATTCGATGTGCGCAGGGTGGCACACCTGCAGCTTGAGATAGCTACAGACAGACGGGCGGCCGTTCGGCCATTTTGTAACGGTACTCAAGCCTCCTGGCTGGGTATAAAAAGGCGTGCATTCGCCAGAGCAAGCAACAGTCTAAGGCTCGGGTCTCCCGAGCACAGTCTAGGCACCCCCCCCTCCTCCTTGCCAAAGGGTTGTGGTTTGTGTTCTACCATCGAAACTCGACAGGCTATCCTAACCTCCTCTTACCTTAGTACCTCAGGGTTGTGGTTTGTGTTCTTCCACCGAAACCCGACGGGTACTCCCCTCCTTCCTACCTTAGTGCCTCAGGGTTGTGGTTTGTGTTCTACCACCGAAACCCGACAGGTACCCCCCCCCCCCAGCACTCTTCTGCCTACCTTAATGCCTCAGGGTTGTGGTTTGTGTTCTACCACCGAAACCCAAGAGGCAATCCCACCTATACCCATTTATTTTTGCCTAGAGCGACGAAACCCGAGGTCCGCGACAGTCAGTTCGGAACGTGCCCGATGTGTAGTCACAGCCGCCGCCGCGGGGTGCACTGCTACAGGAAGTAGATCCCGTAGACGGGAAACGTGTGGCTCCCGGTAATTATTTGTTTAGTTAAGTCAGTTGCGTAGCCAGTGTAGTAATGTAAATTTGTGCGCCTAAAAGGTTTGTAAGCAGTAATTGTGATAACAATAATTGTATATCAGTGTAAAAAGCAGTAATTGTGATAACGATAATTGTGGACCAGTGTAAAAAACAGTGATTGTAAACCTGTGTACATTTTTGAGGAATCAATATACCCAGTGAAATTCATCCATGTGTCTTTCTTACTAAAAGCATGAGTGACAGTAGTCTCCTAGAGTTGCATATATCTCCTAAGGAAATCTCGGATCTTGAAGGCCGTAAGAGATTGGCATTACCTGTACCTAACACTAAATTGATACCATCACCAGTTAAGGGACCGGGGGTCAAACCCTACCTTCGCAACCTTGTGCACAACATAAGGAATATACGAACACACACAGCCTAATCGCCACACCAGAGCCCGTAAACGATTTAGTCAAATCTTAAGAGAGCTCCAGCGACCCATATCAGCTATAGTGAGCCCCATAAAGTCTCCTGAGAGGACGCCGCTAGTGTAGCAGCGTGTGCAGCAGCTTATTCACGAGGCAAGGACAGAAACTAAGCCTCCCGCAGTCGTCTCCAAACGTAAACAACAGCTGTTACGACAGTTATTTTAAAGGTGAGTGGCACTAGCCTCCCCCTTTTTCTTATAGATTCAGTGTCGGTCAATCTCCTCGCACCTACAGGAGAGAGATCTTCTGTGGTCATCCACCTAACAAGCCACTCCACAGAACTCAGCTCCACCGTGTTAGCCGTCGACAACATTCTGTGGGAGTAAGGCAGCCCAAGAGAGAGGTACGGCCAAGTCAGCAAAGCAAAAAGCTGCGCCAGGTCGGTAACCCGGCGACAAGAATTTCTGGCGCCCAAAATGTGGGGTGCGAAGACTCCTCGCAGAGACAGACAACTTGAAGCCCCCCCCCCCCCCCCCAAGAAGAGAACCAGTTCGAAGTCATCTACAAACTTCGTGGACCTCAAGAACCTACCCAACACCATGAGTACTGACGGAGATCCAGGCGGCGATCCAGCCGCACCCTGTGCCTCCAGTGATTGCCTGAGGACACGCACTTAGAGCATCAGCTGCACCCACTGCGGGCTTGATTACCATCATGTCTGGCTCGGCTGGGCCGACACACCAAAGGACAGTGAGGGCCTGGAATACAAGTGCGCTGCCTTCAAACTAAGGCAGAAAAAGTGCACTCACCCCCATTGCCAAGGGACTGGCACCTACCGCATTCAGTGCATAACCTGCCCACTCATCTACCACTACCCATGCCTGGGATGGCTAGATGAAGCACGAGATTTCCAGGGCCTCCCCTTACGATGTCGGATCTGCAAGATCAGCGCCACTACCGCCCAGACAAAAGACAATGAGCCAAAGCCGAATCCCCCGCTTGAACGAGGGAGCCCAGAATGAGTCATGCTGCCCATCTTCTCGGGGTGACCCCACGAGAACCCCACAATTTTCCTGAGGGAGTCAAAGGACGAGCTGAGGCACAACAAGATACCACAAAAACATTAGGTCCTGAAGATCCACCAGCAACTCCAGGGAGCAGCCGCTACCTGGTGGGAGAAATATGGAGAGTACATCTCCACCTGTGACCGCCTAACCGCACACTTCTCCGGCACCGAGGTGACAAACAAATTAACCAGAGGTCTGTACAGCATCACGCAGCACCCAGACGACGATGCAGAGACCTTCATCCGCCGAAAGACTCAAATATATAATAGAGTGCATCCAGATGGCAATGAGGAGACATGCATAAGCGTCATACTCGAGATGTTACAGCCGACCCTATGGTCCTTCTTGAGGAACCCAAGACCCTCTACGCTCAAAAGGATGATCGAGCAAGCCAAGGCCCTTAAGCTGGACCAGCCACACCCTTGTCACAAAGGAAGTAATGGAGCCCCGCCCCGAGCACCCGCACAAAAGGGATCTCTAGAAAAGCTGAAGCCTCCAGTGACCCACTTACCACAGTGTTGGGACTTCCCAGAAAGGCATTTTCACAGGGATTGTGATCAGACCCGCCAACCCGGCCACTCCCAAAGGGTCTCCGGCCCTAAGGCCCGGAAGAAACTAAGGACTCTACGCTACCACGCATATGGGTCGAACTCCCCCACCAAGAAGTGCTCGCCACCTTAGATATGACCGCCACGGCCAACTTTGTCAAGACACGATTCCTGCCTCCAGAACTCCAAGGTAACCTATAAGCTACTATCCAGCAAGTGCTGCTAGTCCGGCGACAGACTTATTTTCCCCTGGACGGGGAGATTACCCTATCAGTCACCACGCCTGCAGGGGGAGATGAAGTCACCCTGTTCGGAACCTCAGACCTCGATGAAGACTTGATCCTTGGGCAGCTATGGCTGAAATCGCAAAACTGCATCCTAGACTGTGGCCAACAAAAACTGTACCTCGGAAAAACCAAACGGCATACTCTGCACTGGAGCAAGCCAGAAGCCACAGCACCTACCCAGATCATCACAGCTGAAGAAGTGCAATCACAACAGGGCCCACAGGAGCAGGACCAACTACTTGAACTTCTCAACAAGAACATCATCGCCTTCCAGAGCGGCGTAACCTTAAGGCAGACCAACGTGTGTGACCATGAAATCCAGCTCGCACACCAGAGACCCATATACTGCCGCCCAAACATCCCGTCAGCAGGAAAAGTAGATCATCAAGGAGCAGGTCCAGAACATGTTGCAGCAGCGCATAATTGAGCCTGCAGACTCTCCTTTTAACTCTAGAATAGTCCTAGTACAGAAAAAGGATGGAAACACCCGCTTCTGTGTCGACTACTCACCGCTGAACCAGATTACTCTACCAGTCGCACTGCCTGCGATCAACATCAACCACATCCTCCATAGCTTGGGTCAAGTCAAGATCTTCTGAACCATAGATTTGCAAAGCGGCTACTGGCAGGTGCCAAACCACCCATCAGCTCGACACTACACTGCATTTACGACGCCCAAAGGAAGCCAATACCAATTCCAAGCCATGCCTTTCAGCCATAGGAATGCACCAGCCACCTACCAGAGAATGATGACCTGCACCATACTTGTGGGCTACATCAAACAGTTCTGCACTGCATATCTGGACGATATCATCAATTTTTCGGACAACTGGGAGCAGCATCAACTACATATCCAATTGATACTCGAGCGACTGACCCGTCATGGACTCACGGTCCGTCTCAGCAAGTGCCGTTTTGGGAAGACGACCATCGATTACTTAGGACATGTAATCACACCAGAGGGCTACCTTCCCCAGACCAGCAAGATACAGCAGATACAAAATGCTGAAACACCCCAAAATCCAAAGCAGCTGCGCCAGTTCATCGGCCTCTGCAATTGGCTTAGGGACTTTGCCCCGCGCATCTACCAGTACATGGAGCCACTCAACAGACTGCTATCAGCCAAAAAGAAACACTGGCAATGGGGCCATGCAGAAGATACCGCCTTCCAAGGCTTGAAACAGCAGTTCCTGTACCTACCAATGGTCCATCGCCCCGAAAAACAGCTGCCTCTGATTCTGCAATCAGATGCCAGCCAAATCGGCCTTGGGGCCGTCCTCTAACAAGAGACCCCCAACCAGCAACGCAGAATCATCAGCTTTGACAGCACACAACTGACGCGTACAGGTACACTGTTCATAAGTCTGATAAATATGGGGCGTGATGCCCTGCCCTCTGGTATCCTCCACATGATATATATTTACGTATTTACATCTGACACGTACTGGTATGTCTACATTCTGAAGCCACACATTCTCCTGCACATCACTAAAAAAAATATCTTCAAGGAATTACGGCAATACTGTATTTGCCGGCATATAAGACAACAATTTTTACATATTTTTAGCCCTCGAAAATTGCTACTCGTCATATATGAAGGTGCAAAAATTTTGGTAGACAAAAATCGTTTGAAAGCTAAGCTGTAAGCTGTGGAGTTGTATGATGTTTCAAGGAATTGAGTTTTTCGTCACATATGAAAACGAGCGGTCCGTTTATTTTAATAAAATGAACAGTACGAAATTTTGATTGGCGACATTCATAATAAAAGACACTTCCTCGCAGCGAAGCGGCGATCGATGCGAGCGCGTGCCGAGATACTTTGTCTCGCCAGCCTACAACTCTCGGAAGAAGAAAACGAGGATCTAGGTCCGCATGCTTTCATCCTTTGTCTCGCAAGCACAAGACTCTCGGGCGGAAAAAACGAGGATCAAGGTACCGTACCACACATTCACGTGTCTACCGTCTAGTGCTAGGCTGGCGGACAACAGCGCACAGGAATGCGATGACATTGCAAGCAGCTTTTGTTGCCCGGCGTTGCCATGTAGCACGCGGCGTGCCACAGTCCGGTGTTGCCAAGTCGCGCACACCTGCCGGCAAATGGAGATATTGCCGGAGCCGCTGCCGTGCATTTCCTTGGCTCTTGGGCGCGCGGAGAGCAGTAGTAGCCAATGTTATTCGTTTGCGTATTTACTATGATGTTTATATGCCGGTAATAAATTCATTGAAAATATTTAAACTAAATTTTTAATGTTTCTGGCAAAGGAAGAAAATATTTCTCTGTCTGGAATTTCAAAATTAGTAATTTACTTTTTTTCAAGATTTTGTACCTTCAAAACCATGACTCGTTTTGTATGCGGGGTCGTTCTATATGCCGACAAATACGGTATTACTTTAAGGAGCACATTACCCGAATTTTGTTGGTGGAGCAGGTGGGAGAAAGCCGGAAAGATTGACGCTAGATGGTGTTAGTCATCACCTCCTACATGTTGAAGGTACGCAGGGCGGCCTAACTCGCCATGCACAAGCTCGCCAAGCGTTCCACTGTTAGTTTTTAATTTTTTTTCAGATTTTTTCTTTCATGGCTGTGGCTTACCTGTTGAAGGTAAATGTGTTTCGTTATTACTTTGAGCTAACAGATATTTCTTTTATAATATACCTTAAATTCTGACAAAACAACATGCCCGAGGATTTAACTTTTTTTGGGAGGGAGGGGGGTGAAAAAATATGACTTCTGATTTAACGAAACATTGATTTAGAGTAAACATTTTCAGCTTCCATGGCATTTCATTAAATCGAGGTTCTACTGCATAACCTGTTTGGTTCCACCCAGGGAAGGACTCGGGAGGGGGTCATGTTCTGCTGTTTTATTGTAATCTAACCGTGCGCTATCAGCCGGTGGGATACCCTGGGCAGAGAGGGTCCCGAGGAGAGTGGTGGTTTACATGGTATCACTGAACTATGGTAGAATAAAACCCCTTCATAATGACAGTGGGAGCCAAAATAGGGTTTTACTGTATATTTAACGGCAGCCCTTTATAACAATCCTATTATTGGGAACCGTAAAGAGGCATTATAGAAGGTTTTTTATGTATTTTAAACACACTGGCTTTATTTTATTAGTGGAACCTCTGTATCAAAGTAAACTGTACAACTCTCAATTAGCAGTTTTGTATCAGTCTGAACATTAAGTATGTCTTGTAGTAAAGCTTTGCAAAAAAGCTGTTATCAGCAATGTTGGAGGACTCTGAAATAAGCACTACTTACAATGTGAGTAAGGTTTTTAAAGTCCTTTGTCAAAATGTGCTTTTCTTCCAGTTATGAACATTGAAAACCATTTCAAAAATAAACTTACATTTCTAGCCAACTGCATTGCAGTTAAACAGCTAAATCGGCACTGTCTCAATAAAGTATATATTACAGAATAAAATACATATTTCAGAACCATACCTCTAAACTAATGACTAAGCAGTTATGCTGTACATACGAGACCTCAGATCCATGATTCTCAGTGAATTTTTACACTTACCTCGCCATAGCCAGTGACCTGATAATGTTTCTTGGACAATGGTGCAGGCTCTTTGTGAGCATGAAGGTTCCTGCGAGTGGTTACATGCTCGAGTCGCACAAGGTCCCCATGTCTCACGAACTCAACCTCATCATCGTCTGTAGGCTCACTGTTGAATTTCTTCACTAGGAACAAATTGTTGTCATCTTTGTGTGTGTACGTTGTTACCTGCGCACACGACCATTGTTTTTAACTTTACTCTTTGTTTTGTTGTTTTGAGGAGTAGGTCTCACCTATGAACAGGCCACTTATACAAGCATCTCCAACAGAAATGATGAAAGAATTAGCAAACACACTCTATAGACGAAAAAGGATATAAGCAGCTTTCAGTTATGCAAAAGTAACACACACACTATTTTCGGGGAACCAATCAAAACACAGCAACTTCAGAACAGAAGAAGGCAGAACTTCCTACCTAAAGTCATCACAGGCAGAAATATCACCTCCAAAAGGACTGCACGATATATCAAGTGTATGCATCATGCACGAGAAAAAATAGTACTTGGTACTTTCTGACCTTAGAAAGGAATTTTATAATATTCATGTTCAAAAATGAATCACTACGAACAGAGGTAAATGCAAGACAATAGGAATGCCTAATTCCTCATTTAATGTTGCCTTGCTTAAAGTCATTTTGTTACCACAACTAAAATGCTACGCACCACTGTAAAGTAATAAAAACAAAGCTGAAAATGTTTATGTGCAGCTGCAATGCTAACTTCAAAATTGTAATGGCAAACTACATCAAAGTCCTTGAAAATAAAATACATTACTAAAGTTATAGCTGTGATTGGTAAACCGATTTTGGTTGCTTTACAACGCCAATATCTTTCGTAAACTGTTATGAGGAACAAATAAAGAATTTTACTGTCATGGAGATGAACAACTTTTGATTTCCATTAATCAACAAAACAAAACAATGATGATTTTGTCAGAGACAAATACAAAATCACACTACACAGTAATCCAGTGGTATTTATTTATAAACTGACTGAATTCTGTTTTTTAATAGGGTAATAATCAGATTTAGCTTATTAACTCATATAAAAAATTTTCTGGTGCAGTTGTTTGCAGTCGAAGCTTGTTGAAGAGCAATACCGTAGCAAAAAAAATTATCTTTAGTAAATACTAATACTCTGAAATTCAGGTTAATTGTCACACAAACGCACAGCAATAAAAAAATTAAGTACTATGTGTGGTTGTGAAACACACATTCTTAACAATAAAAGTGCATTGTTGAGCAACAATTTTGTTAAAAATCGTTACTCTAAGAGCCTAGCCACAAAGTTAAATAAGGACTTACTGTACTGTACTGTACTGTACAAAACACTTGAAACTTAAAATATACAATAGACAAATAAAGTTATTGATTACAATTTTCAAAATTATAGTTCAACAATAACATCAAAGCTATTAAAAACTGTTTCATTGCTTTTACCAGCTGTGTTGAGACAAGTGTATTCATGGTATCTATAACACAATATTTAGTTCTCCCGATTGCTTAGATAAACAGTTTTCACATATAAGTAAGTGTGGGCCCTTCACTTTCAGTTAGCTATCTGCAATGTAACTAGACATGATTGCTCATCATGTATCTAATAATTTTTACTATGATGCAAGTTACGAGAAGTCTTCGAAGGACTTTTATTCACTGGAGGCAATGAAAAATTAGAAATATGAGTGACAATGGTAAGTGTTTCCAAAGTAATACCACTTTTATTTGCATAGCACTAATTAGTGTGTAATGTTTCAGTATGGCCTGTTTTCTTTGGAACTTAAAGCAGTGATACAGTACTATAATTCTATATTTGTGCCAAGTGTGGCACAAAGTAAAACAAAATGCTTTCCTATTTTGGTTTTACAAATGAAGCTCATATTATTCTGGATACAAGAGCTCAAAAAATTGAGTTTTTAATCATTTTGAGGGACCCCAAAAACATGTTCCCATGTGTGCTATATTTTTAAAAACTTACAAGGATTGTTTGTAATGATTTAATAGATAAAAACGTTGAGGATACGAACAAAACACTTGTGAAACACGACACCATTCATTTGCTAAGCGAGCATTTCTATTAATGGAACAGCTATCACCTGCTGCTGTCTTGCTCCAACTCCTTCCGGATACAAATGCCAATGGGAGTGCAAGTATCCTCCACCAGTCCGATGATTCTTTAATGTCACCACAGCACCATATGCCACTTCTGCAAAACAAGGTCAATCAAACTGGTTATAAATGCACGAGATAACGAATAAAATTTAAAAAAAAAAAAACTGTGAAGGTATTCCCAGCAGGATTTCTTAAATTTATATACACTGTACGTAATTTTACAAAATACCAATATGTATACTTATTTATATACAGCAATCCTGTAAGTTACGAAAGGGTTACGTTCTGGAGGCCATTTCGTAACTCAAATTTTTCGTAAGTTGAATTGTAGGTCAGACACCTAAGGGACTTGGCAAGAAATGCAAAACATTGAATGTGTATTGCTTATAAATGAAGGATCTACATAAAAAAACTAATAACCATTGTTTTTCAAGGGACCAATGAGAAAAAGTGAAGCATGTGGGAAAAGGAAACATCTATTGAACACCACCACTTCAACACAAAACGATGAAAACATATCTCAGAAAAAATTTTATGTACATGAATATTTGCACTTTAAAGGTGGATATACTTTCTACTCTATAAACAGTAAACAATTCATTTCGCCTTTTGGTTTAATAATGTTGCAAGGTAGCAATCCAAGACACTTGCCGATATCAACACATTTTTCTCTGGTAAATGAATCTACCCCGTTTAATATTTACAGGTGTTCTTCAGTTGTTCTAATAATTTTAAAAACCCTTTTCT
This sequence comes from Medauroidea extradentata, assembly GCA_003012365.1. Taxonomy (NCBI): domain Eukaryota; kingdom Metazoa; phylum Arthropoda; class Insecta; order Phasmatodea; family Phasmatidae; genus Medauroidea; species Medauroidea extradentata. The sequence continues at coordinate 7,295 of PNEQ01095664.1, read as the reverse complement.
GGTGCTTACAAATTAAAATATGCCACTTGTAAAAAATGGTTACAAACAAAACAGGAAAAGGAAAAGGGTAAACAAGATAAATATGAAAAGTAACCTACTGTAGTTAGCCTAGTTCTCTCAATCATGTCACCAGGTTTTCCCGATCAATGCAGATTAACAAGATTGAGGTCAAATGCTTGCAAGAAATTAGCCTAGTTCACTTTTCAGATGCCAGCACTTTACTTGTTGTCGACGTTTACTTCTCCCTGATAACCTAGTGACTTTTTGCAAAGTCATATTTTCACACGGACGAGGCGGTCGGCATCAGAAGCGTACAAAATGACGGAATTAAATACTCTATTCTCCATTCACTCTAAGTTGAGTTTTAGGACAAACAAAGCAAATTATAAACAAACATGTTCATTGGCTGCCGACCGCCATGCACTGTGATCTTGCATAAGAAATAGATCTTTGTTATCAGTCGTGTACATATAAATTTACCACTCCATCACTTAATGAGAGAATTTTATTAACAAATATCTAAAATATACAGACGATACAAACACAATCTACGACACTATATGTTTATTACTTTAATTATGGTTAGCGGACGACACGTCCGTACAGTTGGTTCACGAGTTATTTAACGACTGACGCACTGCTAAACGTACGAGTTTCTTGGTACACTTGCCAGTATTTAGAGACGTATGATACTCTGAAGATACCAAAAGTTTAGTTAGGTAATAATTACCAGAGTAAAAATAAGTCAGAAACATCACAATCAGATGTAATATTTTATTTTTTCAAAGTATTTTTGGACGTTAACGCGTCAATGTTGTGGTTACTGCGAACGTTTTCTTTCGTTCGTCCATTTTCCGTTTGAGTTCGTCCGAACCACGGCCACGTGGTCCGAACCAAAGTTCCTTGTTCTATTTTGTTCCGTCCTCGCATCGGTTTATATTTGCGTCGCTTGCAAATTAGGTTATGTGATGCTGGACGTGAACAGTGAAAATGTCTTGCATGGTTTTCGAAATGTGGATGTATGTCTTCTTTACTGAACAAACTGTGGTGATGTTTATAAGGCAAGAATAAAAATCTCGCATAGTAATCTTTTCTGTATTAAAAAAAAAAAAAATATGTGTTGTGAATTATCGACAGATTGTTTGGTGATTTATAAAATGTAATTTTTCCAAAATGAAGTACAAAATAATCGAGGAGGACTTTACAGTAAGTTTGATTACTCATTTTGTTGACAACTTTTGTTCTGCATGTAGTACCAAATTTTCGTTACGTTAATATCGGAATATTTGAATACAATCGTTAGTCATGACTTGACAATTACTATTAAATATTGAAATATACAGTAATTACACACGATGTCAATATTTTTATCAAGTTTTTGTGTAATTTTTGTTTCCCTATGTCGATAACACGTACGAAATTTTCACGCAATATTGTTTTAATATATACGGCATTGTTGTTACCTATGATGCCGACTGTACACACTTTTGTCAGTTGGAAATAGTACGTTGGCGGGACGCACAAATTGAGACAATTAGAAGCTAGCGAAGTGCAATGATATTACTTTATTTGTTTTATTTTTATTTCAGAACTCAACTTAGAGTGAACGGAGAATAGGTACTGTAATTTTGTTTTTCTAAACTTATCTATATACCTTACTGAAAGCAATTTGTTCAGTATCAAAACACTTTAGCTTTTTCGTTAGTGGCAACATGTCTACATTCTGTTCATTCACGGAAAACACAATGCAACGTTTGTGTTTACAAAACAATTACCATTCATGATCGTTTCTTGAAACCAGATGCTTCTCTTATCTATTACCAAATGGACAGTTACAAATAAACATAATTCTGTAACCTCAGCACAGCCTTTCACTGTTTTGATCTCGTTGTGTTAGTAGACAAATTGAGATATTATGGTGTACGTGCCAAAAAGTCTTGGCACAAGTCAAACAACTGGGGGTACCACAAGGTTCTGTGCTTGGGCTGCTCTTATACTTAATTATGATTAATGATCTTCCTTCTCGTGTAGGCACTCACACAATATTATATACGGACGACACAATATTTATTAATGTTGGTGATGATTTCAAGAGTCTTAAAACCTTGACAGATCAAACTTTAAGGGAAGCATCAAACTGGTTTCCTGTAAACGGTTTATATTCTACAATAAAATAAAAACCTTAAAATTTAGTCTGAGAGATATGGATAATGGTTTAAATAATATGTTTGGAAAATTTGATTTTGTTATGTTTGACTTAAGTATAGTCAGCGAGAACATGAACTCTGGTTGTATGGCAATGTGGGAGTAAGGTGTCCGTGCAAACTTGATTAGCAAGTATTATTTCAGGTGTCTCCGGGAAACGGACGATTGTTGTGACTCGTCGACCCACGAGGTACGTGTAACCAAAGTAGTGGTTATTGGTCCTGTGTGAGTAAACACTGACCCTCCGGGCCGCATTGGCAACTAATGGTGGAAAATACCAGGATATTACAAGATACGTGTATGTTATTAAAGAAACTATAAATTTGTTGTGGTGTTGGTCAAACCTTTTTTTTTCTTCTACATTCAGTTAGCATTAGGTTATTGTGACGTCACAGGTATTGATAGCGAACATCAATTCGCTAGTGGGAGTGCTCGCATCGCAGCTACTGATTATGTGTTTTGTTTGTTTACGTGTACTGCGGCACTGCAGAAAACTGTAAGGTTATTATCTCAAAGTTTGTACTGTTAATGTGGCTTAATTATGACTGCCTGTTTAGAAACGAAGTTAAAATTTGCTACGGACAGAACAAACAGTATTTTGCATCTAATGGGACAAGTCGAGGAAGATAGTTCTCAGTTGGAACTCTTCAAGGCACACTGTAGGGATTTGGAGAAACTTAGGTTAAACTTTGAAGAGAATTACTTATCTTTGGGTATTAAAGGTGCAAGTGATCAGAATTTTGATACTAACAATCATGATAAGTTGATGATTGGTTTTGAAGCTGCTTATTTACCAGTAATGAAGATTTAAACTACTGTTTCAGAGGGCGAGAACAGCGGGCAAGGGGAACTGGTACCATGTTAAGTTACCAAGGTTGTCACTACCCAAATTCAATGGACAGACTACACACTCAACCTATTTACTTCACTTGTGTAGAGCAACGTTAGGTTGAAAATTTCCATTACTTGATAACCTCACTGGAGGGTAAACTTCTTAGTTTGGTAACAGAGCAGCCACTGACTGAAGACAACTATTCTGTGGCATGGGCTGCTTTATCGGACAGGTACCAGGATATTTGTGTAATTGCAACAGTTCATTGGGATAATATTGTCCAGTTTCCAGCAATTAGAGGTACCTCACCAATCACAGTACGAAAACTCTTTGGTACCTTCAATGAAAATCTTGGCGCTTTGAAGGTCGTAAAATTTTCAGTAGATGCGTGAAGCTACTAACTTTCAAACAGTTGTCAGAATTTCTTGAACTTCCGTGTAAAGTTCATTCTGCAGCAGTACAAATGTCTAACCAAAGTGTAACCCAGGGTTAGCAATCAGAAGACAACTGAGAAAAAAGTGTTGCAGTCAAATACAGTAAAAAACTGCATTGTTAGTTGAAGCCCAATTGCAACAGTGCAAAATCTGTCAAGGTGACCACCTTATCTATAGGTGTCCTATCTTTTTTGGATAATCGAACAGATCAGCATCATGAATTGGTAAAGCAGTATCAACTTTCTTTTAGCTACTTGAAGGCTCATCTGGCGAAAAACTGTGTCTAAGGCAACATGTGCAATTTGTTAACAGTGTCATCATAGCTTGCTACATACATAACCTCCTGTGAATTTGTCAACAAATGCCATATCTCAAGGAACTAGTGTGAATGAGAAGACTATTGAACCTCATGAACGGACTACATCTGTACATACACTGACCAGTTCAAATTCTGCCCCATCATCAAGTTTTGCACCATCAACTGTCCTGTTAGGAACCACTATAGTGCACATTTAAGATGCCCTGGAACAGTTTCAAAGCATCAGAGTACTGATACACTCTGCATCACAGTCTTCTTTCATTACTGAGGATTGTGCCATGTGCTTGGACTTGAGGCATCGTAAAACACAAGATCTAATTAAGGGATTAGGGTCAGACAAGAAAACCCAAGTTGGCTGAGGATCACTGTTATGTGTCTTAAACCCATGCAATGCAAATGTCCCATGCTTTACTACAGATGCTATTATTTTGTGGGAGAGAACTTCAGAAATGCTTTCAGTATGTTTATCTCAAGAAATACAGCAACAAATTGGTAATTTGGAACTGGCAGACCCCAGATTTCACACACCAGGCGCTATAGACATATTGCTTGTAGCTGAACTGTATCCTGAGGTAGTTGATGGTGGGTGGATCACTAAGACGAAAAATTTGCCATCAATCTTGCACAGCATTTTTGAATGGATACTTACTGGAAGCGTAGTGTGTGCAAACCTAAGTGTAGCACCATTGCCTTCCTATTTTGTACGAAGCCACCATGAAACAGTTTTGGGAAATCAAAGAACCACCAGTTGTCCACAAAATCCTGAGGATGTAAAATGTGAACTACAATTTCATAAAACTCATTTTCGTGACAGTACCGGACGATACATTGTGAGGCTACCCATTAAAGATGACGACACTCTTTGAGTTGGGAATTCTAACTTCATGAGTGAATATGAGGACCTCTCCCATACGGAACGTGTTGCCACAGACCGTGCAAGACCTACCAACTACTATATCCCACACGACAGTGTAAGAAAGGAAGCCAGTTCAACGATGCAAGATATGATTTGTATTTGACGCCTCAGCTGTTGCCACATCTTGTCGGTATTTAAACAACATATTGCTGAAAGTACCAAAACTGCAAAAGGAGATTGTTGACCTTACCTTGAAATTTTGCATGCACCCGGTGGTTTTCTATACGGATGTCAGTAAAACGTACTGAACAAATTTTGGTGCACCCGGAGGATTGCCACCTTCAAATGGTACTATGGAGAACCTCTTAAGAGGTCCTGTTATTGATTACCAACTGCTCACTGTGACATATTGGACTTCTGCAGCTCCATATTTAGCAATGAGGTCACTTCACCAGCTAGAAATGGATGAAGGTGACAAACATCCAGAAGCAGCAAGGGACTTACAAAATTATATCATCGTGGATGATATTGTCACAGGGGCAAAATCTGTGGAAGACACAGTCAAACTCCAGTCAGATTTCTTACAACTTGGAGGATTTCATCATAGGAAATCGTCGAGCAGCCATCTAAAACTATTGTAGAATTTACCAATGAGTCACTGTGAGTTTCCTCTCTCCTATAATGAAGATGAAGGTACCATCATAAAGGTGCTGGGATTAGATGGAATTCAAAGACTGATAGATTTTCGTACCATGTATGACTGCAGATGTAACTCCAACCAAGCGAAACATACTTTTGAATATTGCTTGAATACTGTATTTACTCGTGTATAACCCCCTTCCATTTATAGCCCCCCCCCCCACCTTTAATAATTGATTTAAGAAATATATATAGTCCTTGTATAACCCAACCCCTGACATTTCAATAGGAAAAATGTAACAGAAGAAAGGTGCAATAGTAGAATCTGTGCAAATGTATTAACAACTTAACAAATACACCAAATGCAAATATCAATTCATACCGTACATGTAAACATGAGATGTATGACATGCGAGGCGAATGCCCTCCAAACGAGCGGCAGAAAGCTAGACTTGGCAACAGCGCGCTGCAGCGGTAAGCTGGCTGAGAGAGCACACACGTGTTTGTACTGTGTAGACAGCCAGTTGCCACTCGCCAGTCTATTACTGTACCATTTTTGTATGCGTGTGGATTGCTATTACCGTTTGACAGTATTTTCATTAGTTACGTACGGGATAATACATAAATTAGTTCAAGTTACATTGACTATCGCTGCAATGGGAGAGAAACTGTGTAGTTTTACGGCCGAATTCAAACTGAAGGTCGTGAAGTATGCAAGTATGATGAAGAAAGCTGCAAAGAACTTTGACATTGATCGCAAAAGTGTGCGTACTTGGTGCCAACAGCAGGAGAAGCTGAAAACGGCACCTAAAGATGAAAGAGCGTTTCTTGGGAAAATGTGCAAATTTCTGTAGTTTTGTTCTGTTGGATGTAAGTATGAAAAATAGTCAGTGAGAAAATTGACTACGGGTTGTATGGCCATGCAGGAGTAAGATATCAGTGCACACTTAACTGGCTAGGAGTTCGGACAAATCCAGTAACTTAATTCTCATTACAAGTATTATTCCAGGTGTCTCCTGGAAACAGACAATGGGCCCCTCAATTGTATTTCAATGAGAACATCCACACTACGCGCATATAAAAAGAAATTGATGTGTGTTGAAATTTTCAAATTTGAAGTCGATTTCATGTAATTACAGTTACTTAAAGTTCACGGTTTTAAAACGTCCGCGGTAACATGCAGTGACGTCACAAGCCATAGTACACACCGAGCCTTGGCAAGCTAGCTGACTGCTGACTCACTCGGCGGAATGCCAGACTACGCTTGGTCAATAAAAAACTATTTTTACGTCTGTTACGGTGGTACATTTTGTTAAACGTATGTAGTCAATCATAAAATGTAACAAATGTTATATTTCAAACGTATTCGAGTCAAATCAACGAAAAAAAAATTTATTTTCAACCTGACCCCTTCCAATTTTTTTTATATTTGGCACATATTTAGTAGTCTATGAAACAACTTTCGTCCTAAATTTCCAGCCTTCTACTCTATTTGGTTTTGACTCTACTGCATTTTTAAATTTCCATCATTTCACTGTTCACAGATTACATAAAGTAAATTGTCTTTGCTTCTTTGCAAGATACAGAATTCTATCTGGGCTCATTTTAAAGCTTTTTTTGTGAGCTTTCCATTGATGTCAATATCGACTGGGTCACAAAAATATTTCTGTTCAAGGTCGTTCAAAATAAAGTTTGACCTTGAGTTTTTTCAAAAAATGGTATTTTTAAAAATTCAAAAAAAATATATGTGTTTCTTATGTATGTTCTCTATGTGCATCCCAAACTTGAAGTTGGGACGGCAATGGGTTCAATGGATATTAATTTTTATATAAGCATGAGTATTGGCCAGAAGCTGCATAATTTATGTACAAATCATTTAATTTACAATATTGCAATACAAATGTTTTCAAATCAACTGCAGGCTATATTAGTAAGAGACATAAGTAAGGCAATGACAGTTAAACACATTTAAACATTAAAGTTATTATATAATTAGACTTACATAATTAT
>PNEQ01095663.1:0-25342 GCA_003012365.1 Medauroidea extradentata | reverse complement strand
CGTGCGTCGCGCGCCTCGCTAGCATTTTATCACGCGGAACTTACCAGATATTTACTGTGGGATTATTAAAGGCTAAGTAGCGATGGACGACTACGTTATAAAGTTTAATACTGTTCTGAAATATAATGTGATGAATTTAAATCCAGCAGAAACGATTTTTTATGTCTTTTAACCAAGAAATAATTAATTAAAAATTATTTAAAATTTTTTAAAAATTCTGTCCGAGTTATCCGAAGTCCGGGACATCGAGGTCCGAGTTATCGAGGGTTCACTGTACTATAATATTCGATTTTAGGAGAAAACATAATTTACACACTAAATCCCTTGAGGGAAACGAACCCGAAACACCATTGTGAGAGGCGAGTGGCCTAACCACTAGTCCACCACATTCTCTGTTATTTATCCAAGCTATCTACCATCACGAAATTACTAAAATATTCTATTTTAAGAGAAATAATATATTTTACACACTATAACCCTGAATATATACAAATATCTCCTACCACAATGTGCAGAAAACAGCCCAAGAAGAAACGAACTGCGAGAGAACATCATTTATCGACTGCAGGTGTTCATTTGACGCACCCTCCACAACTTGGAGCGAACTTCCTGCACCTAATCTAAACATTCACCCCTCACAACACTAAACAATCCTTCCCTCTTGGAACACATGTGTCTCAGTTGCAGCTAGCTAGAGACACACACACTGGTCTGCCAGCAAGTTAATTAAAAATAATAATACTACTACATTTTATATAAAACTGACTATAACAAGTTAAGTAAACATGTATTGAAATCATTTGTACTAAACTGATTAGTTTTACTAGCATGTTATATAACCTTGCATGGTATATTCACTAACAAAAGGAAAAACTTGTCTGTAAATACTGAAACACATACGCAAGACTTTTAGCGCTTCAACGATTTTCACAACCCATGCACAAAACCAGGTAGTTACCTTAAGGTTTTTTTTTTCTGGCAAGATGAGAAATTTCACGGTAAAAAACATCGTTGTGGGTTCAATCCCCGACTCAGAATAACCTAAGTTAGGTTTGTCATGATTTTCCGAAATCTCTATCTCTCTCTCTCTCTCTCTCTATACAAATGTGGAAGGCTAACATCAGTCATGAACGATGACTCGCACAGCTCCTTACCATGTTATATGACATCGTGGAGGCAGCCACCTTACCTGAAACTTCTTTAATGTGCCGTTTCAAGTTGTTGAGTAAATATGAAACGTTTAATCCAACTATTTAAGTATAATTCCTTCCCAAGGTAGTATAGTTAAGACATACGGGTAAGAGTGATGCACAGGATAATCATAATACCGTCTGTATGTGTGGGATATCAAAAAAACGCAGAGTGATTTTGTAGTAATATTTTTTTCCTGTCTATAGGACAGTAAGGTAACTGCCATGGTGGATGTAGTTGAAATCCGGTAAGGGAATGGGGTGACATAGCACATGCGCGCTTGTCTCTCTCTCTAGGCTCAAGTAACTGAACATAGGTGCAGTCATTGTGTCGACTGCTCTTCTATATGGAATACAGTAAACCCTCTATCTAACGACATCGCACGGTGCCAGGAAATTGTGTCGTTAGATCGCTGATGTCGTTAGTCCTGAAGTAACTAAATTTGACCCATTCCCCCCAAATAAAATTATTATTTTTTTTTTTTTCTAAAATTTATGTAGAACAATTTTTGACTTTAAAAAAGTTTTCATTGAAATTATATTTTAGTACGATGAAAAGGTGTCTTCCAAATAAAACTCTACCCCAACAATCCCCCACCGTGACGTGCATGGCAGAGCGGCGCACTCTGTCTGGTTGTGTAGGATGGAGGAGGGGAGAGGCCGGGCCGCTGGCCTTGGCTTGCCTCCGGGCAGCTAGTTGTGTGCGCGTGATTCATCCTGCTTGTCTCGCGCGAAGCACATTCAGACCACAACAGAACAACTTGTATTATTTACGTGAATGTATACGGCAACGATTTTTAAACCTTTCAGTGCAGCCATTGAGTCTTTTTTTTATTGCACAAGAACTGTTACAGCCTGTCGCAATTTTAAGCATTTACGCGATACTAATAAAAGTACGTATTGATTAGAATAAACATTTTAAAAAATGTCTGTATTTTTTAAAAACTCAGAACGCCTATTATGAACGTGAATTTAGAGCCACTGAAAACTGCAAAAAACTGACTTTTCAAGGTGCTGTCACACATAAGTTACGACTGAATTACTCGTTGCTAAAAGTTGTAGATCTATTGGAAAAATCACAAAAATTTGCACAACGCACCTGTTTAATGCTCTGTACTGCGAATAAAGATGAAATGACTCTCGGCGCACTGGCTGCAGTCGCTCTTATTGCTCCACTGTCGAGCGAGCATAAAACAAAAACTCTATCAGCCCACATGCCGACCACGGCGATGGGACTGTTGTGTTTGCGTCGTAGGCCGTTTTTACACCTCAGCGCTTTCATAGCCACATGACGAGTGATCAATACTCCAGCGGAAGTTGTCAAGGTCAAGCTGAGCTCACTGCAGCAAGAGGAAAAAAAGATGAGATAACTCTGGATTTTTTTTCTTTTACGGACTGCTGGTCCTTTTTTAGCCGTGCTGTAATGAGGGCGGAAAAAACAAACGTCTCTCTTCAACCCCCATCCCCCAGGGGCTCTCGCAAGACACGGAAACATGCGAGAGAGTCGCCGAGTGGGAGAGGAAAAACAAACACGTGACTCTGCTTTGTGGCGAGACAGGATGCTAGTTGCTCGTGACTATCAGACAGTCGGCAGTTGATGCGGGCGCACGCAAGCACAATGTGGCTTGTTCAAGTGCAAGGGGAGGGGGGTGAATGTTTACTGACTGGCGTGGACAGTCAGGAGGGATTGTATCTATGCTTAGCGGCATGTTTCTTACAGCACAGCACTCACAAAGGAAATTGCAACACAGTCAAATTTCCTTACATTTTCGATTTTTTTACCCGAATTTTTCACGATTCCTCAAAGAAGGTTGTAAATTACCATTGCTATGACACATCGCGTATCAAACTGCATAGCTGAGATAAGGACATGTCGAGGAGTGTGAGAGGGACGTTCAGAGAGGAGAGAGCAAAGAGAAGTGAGGGGCAGCATTAGGAGATAAGGCAGCGTTAGTCATCACGTCTCACACATCTGTGTTGCGCGGGCAGCCTACGCACCCGGTGCGCGCTTCAACTATATTCAAGCCGAAGTTTCTAGCATTTTTAAACAGTTTTTTTTTGTTTCACAGCTGCATATTACTAATTTATGATAACTGCATTATGTTATTGTTTCATGTACGCATAATTATTTTTAATTAACATTTTACTGCGATCTATTACACTTTGCATAGCTTTGATAAATTTTTTAAATATTAATTTTCCCACGGTTCCTGTAAATTATGTCGTTAGATCGCCGATGTCGTTAGATCGGGGTTTTACTGTACTAAGTGATGGTCCTGTTATTTAAAGACGTAGCAATTAAGTTAAAATGTGTACTGTACACATATATACATTTTTAACAGAATCTGCTGTTAAGATTTACGTACCTTAACAGAAAGGAACACAATGAAACGTCCATTTTTACTATTTTCGGCTGCTGGAAATAAGATTTACTGGGTAGAATTGAATCCTGAGTATACAAACATGTGACGTACTTTTAAAGCAATTCCAACTTAGATAACACTCATGCATGTTAAACAATTATAGAATAATTTTTTTTATATAAATGTTTGGTAATTTGTATACCGATTGGCGGTCTGGGGTGGTGGTCACTTTAACACAATGATGTTATCCTGTATTAACTAATTCTACTGCATTTTGTGTGTGTATGTGTGTGCTTGTAGGGGAGTGTATGAATAAACGTATTTACGTATATATGTATGTATGTAGGTATTGTATGCACGTGCGTGTATGTGCTTGTACGTGTATATATATATATATATATATATATATATATATATATATATATATATATATATATATATGTATGTATGTATATATGTTAGTGTGTATGTAGGTATTGTATGTATGTGTGTGTGCATACTTGTACATGAATGTACCTATGTACAGTTAACTCTCGATTATACAACCCCAGGAATAACGACCCTCTCGAAGTAACGACCCTTTTTCCAGGAACCGTGGAAAATTTTAAAAAAATTGTTTAAAAAAATTTTTAATTCAAAGATAATAGCAGAAAAAGGCATCACATTTATTATGGCTGCAAGTGGTTGATGTTGTTTCTCGAAAGCTGTACTGCCACACACTGTGTGTTTGTTCTAAAAATATACATTGCTGTCCCTTCCTCCCTCGCGACGTGATGGCCAACCGGTCGGCCCAAATGCCCCTTCCCATCCCCCGGCCGGTTGGCGACCCGCCCGTTGCTTTCCCTACACCGGCCAACCACTCCAATAAGTCAGTTCGCTTCACTCTTTATCATGTGCGCACCGTAACTTCTTTGTAGGTTAGAACGTCGTGTATGTTTTTGAACTAACCAGTTTCCTGATAGGTCCTTGCGCACGAGCACACAAATTATGGTACACGTGTGTGTGGTCGCTCGCTGCCAAGACAAGGTCCCAATAGAATTACTGTTGCCAGCGAAGTTTGTACCTAAGGTGTTGACGAAAAGTCTTAGACGTCAACCACGACATTATGTGCCCATTGTAAAAAATTACTATTTCAATCAACAACATTGCGATAGTGCCATGTAAACAGTTTCGAAACGCCGACATTATTGGCACTTAATTTACGTTGCCGACGTCGACATGTTTTATGTTGAGCTACAGAAAGATCGCATATGCACGTCCCGAGTATCATTTATTCAAAATACGCCATTCTATTGAAAAAATATTACTACTTCAATAAACTTCATTGCAGCTTTCTTGCAAATAACGGCCAAAAACGGTCGCTGCGGGCGCAAGAATCTACATTGCCGGCAACGTTTTTGCTTAATTTTGAGCCAAAAAAATTTCATATATCCGCTTTCAGAGTATCTATTTATTGAAAATACTTCACTCTACTGAAAAATATTACTATTTCAATCAACTTTATTGTGACTTTCTTGCAAATAACTTTAAAAAACGGTCGTTGTGGCCGCAAGAAACAATATTGCAGGTGACGTTTTTGATTAATTTTGAAACTAAGAAATGTTGTATAAATGTGTTCCTTGTATCGATTTATTAAAAATGCTTCACGTTACTGAAAAATATTACTACAGTCAACTCTCAATTATACAACCCCGGGAGTAACGACCCTCTCGAAGTAACGACCCTTTTTTTCAGGAACCATGGAAAAATTAAAAAAAAAAAGATTGCTTAAAAAAATTTAATTAAAAGAAAATAGCAGAAAAAGGTGTTGCATTATTTTATTATGGCCGCAAATGGTTGCAGTCGTTTCTCGAAAACTATACTGCCGCACACTGCGTGTTTGTTCTAAAAATATACGTTGCTGTCCCTTCCTCCCTTGCGACACGATAGCCAGCCAGCCGGCCCTGACGCCCCTTCCCATCCCCTGGATGGTCGACGACACGCCCGCCTCTTTCCCTCCAACCAGCCAACCACTACAAGTTCGCTCACCTCTTCTTCATCATGTGCGCGCCGTAACTTTCTTGCCACTGATTTCTCATGCCCTTGGACACGGTAGGCTGTCTTTGTGCCTCTGATATTACGATGATACGTCGTGTTTACTTAAGCTTTATTACGTTTTCCATTTTCTTAACTAAATGCTATTAAATATAATTTCTATCATATCATTTAATGATATATACACAATAATGTTTATAAATCATTATTATTTTAACAAGTGAAAGCAGGACAGTTTATAATTGACACTACCAAATGTTGTGTGCATGTCTCAGATATGCATCAGCGTGGCATAAGGCAGTACGGCACTTAACAGCACGTCTGGTGTGAGTCACTAGCCCACACCTGCGCTTGCGCCCACTCACATGCAAACAGCTTGACCGTAAATAACAGCTGTGGCTATACTTGTAAACGTCTGTGAAAAGAAAAAGGTGCAACAGCATTGTTTGTGTAGGTTTAAAGTTTTTCTGTGAATGTGTTATCCAGGTTTATTACAATGATCAACATCTCGATGTTTGTAATTATTTACGGTTGGTGAGCAAATTGAAAGTGAGTATCAAATCCCTGTCCATGCACATTGGTGAAGTGTGTAAAAAACTCTTGCACAGAGAAGATTCATTATGCAAGCAGATTATTTTCACACGGCCGGCCGAGCTAGAGAAGAGAGATTAAACTGCAAAACAAAGGGAGAAGTGTTATCTTCACGTCCCATCTGCTGAGCGAGCGGCAGGAGCTGTGACTAGGTAGTGGTCAAAAGTGGCACAAGTGACATAGGTTAGACATGTTGTGTATGTTGTTTTTGAACTAACCAGTTTCTAGATAGGTCCTTGCGCACACGTGTGTGTTTTTGTGTGTGTGGTCGCTCGCTGCCAAGACAAGGTCCCAGGATGCAAACAGCTTTCTCAAAACGTATGTTTGGGCTTAATATGTTGAAGAAAAGTCTTAGATGTCAATCATGACATATGTGGTTATTAAAATAAATTACTATTTCAATCTACAACATTGCGATAGTACATTGTAAATGGTTTCGAAATGCCGACATTGCTGGCAATCAATTTACGTTGCCGACGATATTCATGTTTTATTATGAATTCATGCTTGATGTTGAGCTACAGAAAGGTCATATATGCATGTCCAGAGTATCATTCATTCAAAATACTCCATTCCATAAAAAAATATTACTACTTCAATGAACTTTATTGCAGCTTTCTTGCAAATAACTTCCCAAAAACAGTTGTTGCGGGCGAAATAATCTATATTGCCGGCGACATTTTTGCTTATTTTTGAGCCATAGAAAGGTCATATATCCGCTTCCAGTGTATCTATTTATTCACAATACTTCACTCTACTGAAAAATATTACTATTTCAATAAACTTTATTGCGGCATTCTTGAAAATGACATCCCAAAATGGACGTTGCGGGTGCAAGAATTTATATTTATCGGCAACGTTTAGATTCATATTGAAGAAAACAAAGGTCGTAGATCCACTTCAATGGCATACTTCTAAAAATAAAATGTTTGCTTTTCAAAATAAATGTGTATAATTGTATAAAAACACGTAATTTTTGCGGCAAAGACGAGCAAATGCCGATTCAATGATAAAAAATGGTAAATGTCGACATTTTAGTGGTCGGGGATCGCCAAATTTTTGTAAAAATTCTAATAACGACCCGTCCAAAATAACGGCACTATTCTCGGGAATCGTGAAGGGTCGTTAAATCGGGAGTTGAATGTATTTCAATAAACTTTGTTGCGGTATTCTTGCAAATAACTTCAAAAAACTGTAGTTGCAGCCGCAATAATCTATATTGCCGGCGACTTTTGAGGCAAAGAAAGTTCACATATTCACTTCCAGTGTATCTATTTATTCAGAATGCTTCACTCTACTGAAAAATATTACTATTTCAATATACTTTATTGCGGCATTCTTGAAAATAACATTCCAAAATGGACGCTGTGGGCGCAAGAATTTATGGTATCGGCAACGTTTATGATTTATATTGAACTAAACAAATGTCCTATAGCATATTCCAATGACTGCACTCGACTGAACTCGGTGCACACTGGGCCAGTGCCGCTTGTTCTAGACCCCACCTGCACTCGCAGAGTGCAATCATTTTTCATATTCCAATGGCGACATGCACTCGCCGGGTGAGCACCGCGGGCAAATTTTATTGCACTGGCTCTAGAGACAGTGCAGTTGTCCAAGTGCAAGTATAGCGACGACCTGTGACATGTAAACAATACGTACATTATTATTATGGTGTTATTTCTGCAATCAATTGACACTCCGGCATATTAATAATATAATACGATCAAGAAATAGCGAAAATACAGTTGTTATCTTGATAATAATGTTTCTTATTACACGGACGATAAGGTTAAAACGAGTAGTTCGTGAGTACTTAACGACTTTAACTTCTTGGCCAAAAGAAGAAAAACTAGTGAAAGAATAACTTTGCAAACGTCGCGGACCTGCATTTTCACTTCTAATAATGTCTGGCTATGAAAAATTTTATGTTGTAAATCACTTGTTGTCACAAATGTTTTGCACTGGAAGTGCGGCTTGTTCCAGTTATTACGGCATAAACAATACGAACTTTCTGCTGGCAATCACGTGACAGCCACAATTTTTCAGTGTAAGGTGCGCACCGAGTGCGCACTCAGTGCAGTCCATTGGAATATGCCAGTAGATCCACTTCAATGGCATACTTTTAAAAATAAATGTGTAATTTTTGAGGTCGGGGATCGCCGAAAATTTGTCAAAATCTAATAACAACCCTTCCGAAATAATGACCCTATTTCCGGGAACCGTAAAGGGTCGTTAAATCTGGAGTTGACTGTATGTATAATTGCATGAGTGTATGTATGTATATGTATGTACGTATGTGTGTGTGTGTACTTTTTTAAGTGTATGTATATATACTTGTATTTATGTATATATGAACAAGCGAGTGCGTGTGTGTGTATGTGCGCATGCACGCTTTTAAGTTAATGTATGTAGGTGATCTATAAAAAAATCTAATGAATATTTTACATCATGTAAAGAGGTAATTACAGTGAAGTTGATGTGAAATGTGCAAGAGAAACACTCACCTCGGAAGACAGCATCCAAATGACAACCAAGTCCATGTATAGTGGGGATATACATTGTTGACCGGAGTAGGGTGGGGGAGTGTTTTATACTGGTGATTCCTCCAGCCAACATCAGTTGAGCTTCAGAAGTCGAGAGGAGAGGACGTCTCTAGGTGCGTTGCAGGGGTGAGAGGGAGAACTTATGCTGTAAATAAGGAGGGGAGAAGCTGCAGGGTATGACAGAGGGAGGGGGTTAGCATTAAAGATAGGTTGAAGGGGGTATGCTATAAGGATGGTGGAGGGGTAGTGCAAGGGGTACGCTATAAGGATGGATGGGAGTATGTCATTAGGGAGGGGGAGGAGAGTTTAGAGGGATGTGCTACAAGACAGGGGTAGGCTAGAGGAGGTATGCTTTAATGGTATGGTACGCTGGAAGGAGGGGGTAGGAAAGGCTACAGAGGGTATGCTATATGTTGGGGGTATTCTATAAGGTAGAGGGAGGGTAGAAGGGTATGCTATAAGGATAGGAATAGGCTACAGGGGGTATGCTATAAGGTAGAGGAGGGGTAGAAGGGTATGTCATAAAGAGGGCAGGAGAGGCTACAGGGAGTATGCTTTAATGCAGAAGTATGCTATAAGGTAGAGGGAGGGGGGCAGGAGATGCTATAAGGGTATGTCATAGAGGCTACAAGGAGTATGACATAAGGTGGGGTATGCTATAAGGTAGAAGGAGGGTAGAAGGGTATGTTATAAGGATAGGGAGAGGCTACAAGGGGTATGCTATAAGGAGAGGGAAGGAGAGGCTATAAGGAGTATGTTTTAATGCAAGGGTAGGCTGGAGGGGAGGGGGAGGTATGCTAGTACAATACAGGGACATAACATTCTATTATAGCATGCGGCGTGGCACGGTACGTTAACAAAAATTTTTGTATTGCTGTTGTTGAATTTCCACCAACCCACACAGCTGTTTCTTAAAACTCGCATTGAAAGTTTTGACTGCATTTTCAGCAGCTCCGTTTGACTGTGGTGTATACACCGCTGTAGTAATGTGCCTTACTCCGTTCTTCCTCATGAACTTTTGAAACTCCTCCGACATGAAGCTAGCTCCGTCTGTTACAATTAAAATTTGTAAGCCCCAATTGTTAAAGTACTGTCTAAATGCAGTGACAGTTTTCGAAGATATAATGTTGTCTATTTGGAACACATCCACCCATTTTGAATACGCATCCAGAATGATTAATAACATCTTGCCGCAAAAGTCTGCACTGAGTCGTTTGTTTGGTCCACATGGCCATGTCCATGGACTCAGTTCTGCTTTTGGGGGATTCGGCTGCATCTGTCAACATGCCACACAAGACCCGACTTGAATTTCAATGTCTTTATCTAAGGATGGCCACCAGAAATAGGATCTTGCCAAACTCTTGGACTTCACCATACCCATGTGGGTAGAATGTAAGTCTGACAATAAAACACAGTGTAATTTCTTGGGAATCACTAACCTATGACCCCACATAAGGCAGTGTCCTACTACTTTCAACTCATTTTGTTTACTAACATAGGGTGCAAAGACCTCTGGTAGATGGTGGTCAGGCCAGCCATACTGAACTACTTTCTTGAGTATTTCATCGTGCCTAGATTCATTCTCTACCTCTTGTAATGTTACTACCGGGACCTCACTAGCAATAAAGTGTATGTAGGACGAGTTATCTGCTTCAAGCAGACTCTGCATCTTGTTCTTTAAGGGCAATCTCGATAAAAAGTCTGCCCTATTTCCTTTCAATGAAACTAACCTGAGTGAGTAATCAATACCAGATTGAAATACAGCCCATCTTTGCAATCGACTAGCTGCCATAGTTGGTATTCCCTTTTTAGGACCAAATATGGTCATTAACGGCTTGTCGGTGACTAGTGTAAACTGTCTACCATACAAGTATTGATAGAACTTTTTTATCCTGAAAATAATTGGCAATGCTTCCTTTTCAACCTGGGAGAATTTCTTTCCTCCTGGGTGAGCGACCTTGAAGCAAATGACAACTGTCATTCCCTACCATCCTTGCATACTTGACTCAGCTCAGCCCCCACACCATTGCTACTTGAATCACAAGATAGAACCACTGGTAATTCTGTGTCATATTGGGCTAAAACAACCTGAGCTGTATTTTTTTAATTTCTTTGAATGCTGCTTCACATGCATCGGACCAGATTCATTTCATATCCTTCCACAGCAGGTCGTACATGGGTCTTAAAACAATTGACCTGTTGGCAGGGATGTAGCTAGGAATTTGAGAGTGTGGGTTACCTGTACAAAAACTGTAATACACAAAGAAAATTTAATTTTTACGTCAAATTCTGTAGATCTGTTATAAACACCCCAATTTTATTTAACAAAAAATCTCAACCATGGTTAACTTTCACTGAAATTTCAAGCAAATTCTTCTGTTCTTCTGTGCTGCCCAATGCTGAACTGCAGTTTAAATGGGTACTCTTGGACATCTGGACCTTCCAGTGAAATGCGTAGCAAGGAATCGAGCGTGAACTCACCCAGTCTGTTTCTTAAGTCAGTTTTTATGAGCTTCATTTGAGAGAAGTCTCTCACAGTCAGCTGTGTGAAGTGGAATGACACTGTAAACTTGGGTAAGTTTGGCTATATTTGGAAACAGATTTTCAATTGTTTTGTCAGTGCAAAGAAAGTGTACAACTTCTGTACATGTCTTTTTTCGGTGGTTATCAGCCATGTATTGCTTGATTTCACACCATTCTTGTTGGCACAGCCCCCCCCCCCCCAACCCGACAAGGCTGGTTTGACCGTAACACAGTTTATCTATTCCCCATTTCTTTATAATAAAGAGAAATCTTAATCTTACTTTTTGTAGATAAAGACAGTGACAGCTAGAGTTACATGCTTGTCTCACAGCCGGCAGCTCACTCCCCTCCTCTACATACCTTCGCAAACATCAGCGTGGGAAACAACTTGCGACGCGTTTCCCGGGAAATGTCAATCAATATCCTCCCCCACCCCCTTGGCAGAAAAATATCTTGCAGGCATCCACACTGAAACCCTACCCTTCCCCTAGCCATTATCAGCTCACTTTCACTTACGCCGCTAAAGATAATCTCTATTACCGGTTGAACTACAGGATTTTTTACTCCCCGCATCTACCCGTGGCAGTTTGTGTATGTGTGTGTGTGACTGCAAGCGAAGTGAAAGCAAGACAAAAAAAGAGGGAGAAGCGTTATCAGCACTACATATCAGCCAGGCCAGCTTTGAAAAATAAACACAGCTGGGTAACGGGTAAGAACAGCATAAGTAACTTAGTTTGGACTCGTTCACGGCGCCGTTTTTGCATTAACTGCACTCTTGCCATACACACAATGTCTGGGCACGCCATCGTTAAAAGGGCATCAGCACTGACAGTACTGAACATAGTCCAGCACAAAGGCTTATCTTCAAACTTCCCCCTTCCACCTTTACTCGTCTGACTCCGGCCAGACGGCAAAAACTTATTAGTGCAACAAGGAGATAACATTACTCATCATGTATGCTGGAATTTATGGCCTTTAGATAAAATTAGTGTGGGTCGGCAATTTCCGAGTGAGGGTTTTACCGACCCATGCCGCCCCACGTGGCTACATCCCTGTGTTGGGCACAAATTTTGAATAGAAGTTAACAGATCCTAGAAAGGATTGCAGCTGTTCTACATTACGAGGGCTCGGAGCATTTAAAATAGCTTCTACCTTTTGATTATCCATATGGAATCCATGTTTATCAACAACATAACCCACAAAATTTACTTGTGGTTTCAGAAATTCAAATTTACTTACTTGCAATGTTAATCCACATTCCCGCAAGCGTTTCAAGACCTATTCAGTTCTCTCCAGAACTTCTGTAGTTTTCGCACTAACCAATATATCAACAATGAAAACTACAGTACCTGTTAGGCTTTGCAACACTTTTTCCATTTCTCTCTGGAACTAACCTGGTCCAGATGCTACACCATATAGGAGCCTTTGATATTCATACATACCATTGTGTGTGGATATGTTTAGCAATAGTTTACTATCATCACTCAATTCACCCTGATTATATGCCCTTGACAAATTAAGCTTAACAAACTTTTTCACTCCATTTAATTTACTTAGTAAATCATCAACTTTAAGTACTGGATAACGGTCTACTACCAAGTTTTTGTTTACTGTAATCTTATAGTTGCCTGCAATTCTGAGTCATTTTCTTTGACAATCGGAACAATGGGTGTTCCCCATTCTGAGTGATCTACCATCTTCAGAACTCCCATAATTTCTGACCTAGCAATTTCCTGTTCTACTTTAACCTTGAGGGCATAGGACATAGAATAAGGTTGCACAAATATAGGTCTAGCATTTTCTGTTAACTTAATCTTAAGGCCCGGCTACAACAGATGTCGCGTTAAACGCTAAACGCAATGCGTTACAGTAGCGATACCGGCACGTCTACAACTGTCGTCAATAGTCGAAAAGTGGCGTTAGACGAACCAATGAAATGCCAGAACGAGAAACGGGATATTTTCTTCCTTGCAACGTTAATTTTGTACGCTACTTTTGGTCATACTGAACAGGATACAGCTGTTATTTTGTGTTTATTTACGCCCGTGTTGCATATAATTACGCTCGCAATCATCAATGAATCTTGCTGACATGTGGGATATTCTGAATTATTTAAATGTTTGAAGAAATAATATCCAGTAAGAGCGAAATACCATTGAAAGATAATCCCGTCAGGTTTTTTTTTTATTTTCCATCACATTTAATTAGCTGATGTTTCAGTTTTATTCCCACTAAATGGTTACGATTCACTTGTTGTTGTTGTTGTTGTTGGTGAATTTGAAAAAAAAAAAAAAAAAACTAAAATGTCTGTGTTTACAAATGTGTTACTTACACTTGTCTCATAATTTCTTTTTCTTTTAACATATTGTCACTTAATTATTTAGGCCTAATTGGATACATGTTTATTTCATGTAAGCCTAACATAACCCACTGAGCAACTCTGCTCTAAATTTTATCCTGGATCTGGAAGGGTAATGTTTCAGACAAATAGGCTTACAGCTCGAAAGAGTTACGTTTATAAATATTAAATTAGGTGAATGAAAAATGTTACGTTCCTTCGTCTGCAGCTGGTAATAGAATATCACGAATGGGATTGGTTTTTGCACCTATATGGTGTAGTTATCATTGAATAAAAAAATTGTGGTTTTTATTATTAGGTACCTTTTCAGTGAACAAGTAGAAGGTATGCAAAACATGTTTAAAATGCACAGTCGTTCCGAGCGGCACAATTGCAATCACTCCTTGTACGTTGCAAAGTAGGCCTAGGCCTAACCTAAGTTTATGATCATGTTACTGTACTCGTCGCATCATTACAATAAAATTTTTGTTAGCAGGCCTACCTTGTTCCATAACATGCCATTTGCCACAGACAAATATTTGGTTTACCGCCAACACATTTTCATTGCAGACCTAAGGTAGTAAAACTATTCAGCCAAGACATTTCGTAAATTCCCAGGTTAAAGGAACATACGTACTATGTCAAACAAAAAATTTCGTGGAGAATTTTACACCACATTGTTGGAAAACACATGTCCTCGAAACCAAGTCAAGACTCTTATATCAAATTACAAACTTTTCTAAACATAAATAATCAATGTATATAATTCGTAACGTCCCGACCACAGACGTGACGCAAAAAAATGTAACTTCGGTTTCGTTTTTGAAAAACGAAACAATCTCCTTGTCTGGCAGTTTCATCGAAATGCTAAAAATATATTCATTTTATGAAATATACAACACAGAATTTCAATAATAATATGTTACATTCGAACGTCAGACTTGTAGTTGCTAAGGAATAGTGTATTTGAGCGTGTTGACGCCGGCAATGTTTACTTTTTCCTCTCCTTATTTCCTGTGTACCTACGGAGTCATTTAGATACTTCAAGTGTAAAAATTTAAACACAGTTTGACTTGCACAGTATATGACGTAGAATGCGTTGATTGGTTGACGGCAAACGTTAAACGCTAAAACTTGGAAGTTAGCCATCTTTTACTGCGTTGCGTTCAGCGCGATGCGCCGGAATAACGCGTAACGCACGTTGTAGCCATCGGCGTTAGCGTACGTATACTCATCTCTTGTTGTAACGTATTATTGTAACGCGACATCTATTGTAGCCGGGCCTTTACTCTTATTATGTAATCCTAATTTGTCAGTGAAAACTTCTGGCTACTTAGAGGTTAAGTTTGTCACTAGACTGCTTTCTGAAACTAAATTGTGCATGCTAAGAGTTAGCCCAAATGCTTTCATCCATCCTAGTAGCGATGCGTGATCTAATTTGAAAGGCAAGCTACTAATCATATTTGCGGCTACCAAGATTTTAGCGTTTTTGTTGGGGCATACATCTCTTTATTTTCCGAATGTAGCGTCTTTACATACTACCCACATGTTTCACGGACAACTACAACTAAATACATGCAGTCACAGTTACAGTACACATTTCCAAAGATCTAACATGTAATAATCTACACTCCAACACTTCCCTTTGAATTATTACAAATAGTTTTACTGAATATCATGTTAAATTGACAAATATATGTGTATATAGGGTTATCTTACTTGGTCAACAAAATGTACAAGTACATATCAGTTTAGGCCCAACATTTTAACAAAATACTCATGCTTCTCCCTAGGGAGTGGTTTGGTTAATATGTCTGACAACATTTCCTCACTTAGGATGTACTCAATAGACACCACTTTGTCTTGCAAGTGCTTTCTTATGAAATGATATCGAACATCAATGTGTTTTGATCTCTGACTTGTGATTTCATTCTTAGCTAAGTGTATGGAACCCTTGTTATCGCAATACACAATTGATGGTTTCGAAACAGGCGGATGTAATTCACTCGACAGAGTCCTTAGCCACAGTGCCTCTTGAACTGTGAAGCTCAAAGCCAAGTACTCAGCCTCTATGGTACTCAAAGCTACAGTCCTTTGTTTTTTACTGAACCATGAGATGACACAACCCATGAACTTAAAACCTACTACCTGTTACAGAATGTCTGCTGTTGATTTCGTTCCCCCAGTCTGCATCGATGAAACTTTCGATCCCAGGTTCACAGCTGTCTTTGCTGAACTCCAACCTCAGATTCTTGGTGCCCTTCAGGTACCTGAACACTCTTTTTACTGCGACCCAGTGGCACATTTTTTTGTTTTTTGTTCAACTGGCTAAGACAGTTCATAGGATAATCTATGTCTGGCCTAGAAATCTGTGATATGTATAGCAAACTACCAATGGCTTCTTGATATGGTACACTGTCACTGCACTGCACATCACTGTCGCTTGGTTCTAGCTTGAAGCCTACCTCCATCGGTGTCGAAACTGCCTTGCAATCTGTCATCCCGAACTTGCTCAACATCTTGTTGATGTAATCCAATTGGTTAATCCAGAGTCTTCCATCTTCTCGGTCCCTCGTGATGTTCATCCCTATACAGCGCTTGACTTCACCGAGGTCCTTCATCTGGAACTTGGACTTCAGGATGCTACAGACTTTCTTCTCTGTGTCTTCATTACTAATTAAGATAAGAACATCATCTACATAGACTGCCACAATTATGGTAATTTTTTCGATTTTGCCATGATAAATGCATGGATCAGCTTTCGACTGATCCAGACCCATGTCTGTTAAGACTTGGTGAAGATGCCGATTCCAACACCTTCCACTCTGTTTCAATCCGTACATAGCCTTTTTCAGGCGCCAGACTTTCCCTGATGGCTTCTCGATTTATTCTGGTGGCTGCACATAGATTTCCTCCTCCAGATGATAGTGTAGATATGCAGTCTTCACATCCATGTGAGTTATTTTTAAATCTTCCTTAACTGCCAGGGCAAAAAGGAACCTCAATGAAGCATACCGGATGACAGGAGAGAAAGTTTCTTCGTAGTCGATGTCAGCTTTTATATTACAACCTTTCACTACCAACCATGCCTTGTACACTGGTTCTTGGTTTTCCAAGTTCTTTAACTTGAACACCCATTTTGTCTTCAGTGTTATTTTACCTTGAGGTAGGTTTATCCATTCAAATGCTTCATTGTTTACAAAAGAGGTCAATTCTTCAAACATGGCTTCCTGCCATTTCGAGGCTTGAGGACTGCTTTTTGTGTCTTCTACAGTAAGTGGCTCATTTTCTTCTGAAACAAGATACAACACAAAATCTGGGTCATTCCTAGGTTTGTGTGGTCTGTCAGATTTTCTCAGACGTTCCTTACTAGCACAGCGTTCCACATCTTGTGTTGGAAATCCTTTAAATTCTGCTTCTCCTTCACTATCTTCAATATTCTCAACATTGTCATCTATTCCAAAAGGAATCAGATTGCTCTCCATTTCTTCATAATCAGCCATGGTGAAGCTTTCAACTTCTCAATTCCGTTGAGGTGGGCGTTTGTTGGTCGTCGGCACCAATGGTGGGTCACCTAAAATCATCTTGTGCTCAAGGAAAACAACATCTCTGCTTATTATCACTCTCTTCATAACAGTATCAATTAGGTGATAGCCCTTCGTCTCTTCGCAATAGCCAACAAACAATAATTTCTCTGAACGAGAGTCCCATTTCTGTCTCTTTTGTTTGGGTACTTGGGACATGACCTCACTCCCAAATATCTTGAGATGTTTGAGGTTTGGCTTCTTGGTGTGCCAAGCCTCGTATGGTGTTTTGTTGACGGCTTTCGTTGGACACCTATTATTGAGGTATACAGCAGTGGAGACTGCTTCTGCCCAGTACATTTTTTGTAAGCCTGCATCTTGTAGCAAGCATCTTGCTTTGTCGACTATCTTCCTGTTCGCTCGTTCACTGACCCCGTTTTGTTGAGGTGTGTACCTAACTGTACGCTGATGCCTGATACCCTTGTCTCTTAGGAAACTATCCAACTCATGGTTGACAAATTCCATGCCATTGTCAGATCGCAATGCTTTGATCGTCTTTCCAGTTTGATTTTCAACTAGTGAACAGAAGTCTTTGAAAACTCTACAAACTTCATCCTTTGTTTTCAAAAAATAAACAAATGTGTATCGCGAGTAGTCATCAATAAACACAACGAAATATCTGCTTCCCCCAATCAAAATGTTTTCCATTGGCCCACATAGGTCTGTATGGATTAGTTCGAGTGGTGCTTCTGCTCTGAATTTGCTGCATTTGAAAGGTGCACGAGTGTGTTTCCCTAATCATCAATGAATCTATACCTGTGGCTATGTCCTTTAACAGGAGCATGTTCCTCCTACTCAGATGGCCTAGCCTTCTATGCCAAACATTGGCATCTTCCTTCGCAACACACACGCGGTGCACTTTATTTAGCCGTGGCATGTTCAGTTGATATAGGCCATTAACTTGGGATGCAGTTGCAATAAGTTCTCCATCAGAGTTGAGAATTTTTTCACTATCTCTGTTGAATATCACTGTATTGCCTTGGCTGATAATTTTACTCACCGATAACAGGTTTGCAGCTGCCCCAGGTGCGTAGTAGACTTCATGTGCAGTCACAGTGCTGGTAGTGTTTCCTACTGAAAGCTTGATATCTACATTGCCCACAGCTTCAGTTTTCAGCAGTTGGTTGTTGGCAGTGTAAACTTCACGTTGAGTTACTACATTCAATCAGATTCGACTCATCCTCTGTTAAATGAATTGATGCACATGAGTCTAATAACCACACTGTTTCAACTTATTTTTCGTTTGAAACTACGCCCGCTAAAAATGCATTTTTCTTCTCCCACCTTTTATTGCTTCCTCAAAATTTCTCTCATTGTAGTTCGCCTTCCAATGGCAATTAGCTGCAATATGTCCTGGCTTTTGACAGTTAAAACACTTGAAAACCTTGTTTGTTTTGGTGGGTGGTTGACTTTTGTGACTGTAGAGGGCGGCCTCCCTGTTGGACGAACTGGATCTCTGACTGTTTGTGGTTGTTACATCTTGTAGCAGTTTAACCTTGATAGTGTCTGCAGTGATCACAATTCCTGACGATTCTAGTTCCATTATCATTGGTTTGTATTCATCCGGGAGTCCTGCTAAAAGTAATGTCCCTACCCACTCGTCACTTATGTCGAAATTCACGTCTCGTAAGCGTTGTGATGTTGATACTATTTTGTTTACATACTCTTCGACGGAACTGCAGTTGCTGAGTTGGGTTAGGATCAACTGGCGAAGTAGCCCAATTCTCCTTGTCAGTCCTGAGTCCTCAAATAGTCGTTGTATTGTGTCCCAGGCTGCCTTTGCGGTTTCGCAGGCTTCTACATGGTGAATGAGGTCAGTTTCTACGAGGAGAGAAATTTTGGACAGTGCCTTTCTGTCTTTATCTCTGGCTTCTTCAGGTTTTACAGTACCCTGTACCACATCCCACTGGTCGTCCAGTTTCAGTAGGGCCTTTATGTGAAATTTCCACGATGCATAGTTCTCGCGGCCTTTCAATTTTTCTACTAATGCAAGTGCCGACGCCATGTTGCTTCACCGCCGACCACGTGTTGAGATGACGAAATATTTTTAATATTTGCGTTCATGAACACGACACGATTTTATCATACACATACCGATCACGGAACTCAAAATACTGACCTTACATCGCGTCCTGGGCCCATAACCTTTGTTGGGGTATACATCTCTTTATTTTCCGGATGTAGCGTCTTTACATACTACCCACATGTTTCACGGACAACTACAACTAAATACATCCGGTCGCAGTTACAGTACACATTCCCAAAGATCTAACATGTAATGATTCACACTCCAACAGTTTTAAAAGGAAAAGAGGGGAGGGTGGACCTTAAATCTCCGAATATTTTAATGGAAGAGAGTAATAATAAAACAGACTGAAAAACATTTTCCTTGACAACAAGCGTGGCAACCAGTTCAGCAGGAAATCTTAACGGCTTGTATGGCAGCTGTTAAAGTATCAGGTACCACGTCAAAAATTCTTTATCACGATGCGTGAAAGCAATATGACGGGATACCCGATACCTTATACGATAAAACCAAGGAGCCAGCCAGGCAGTGGGTCAGATTGTCATGTTACTATCTACAGAATGCCGCGTTGGCAGGGGCATCATTTAAGAGGGAGAGGGGGGGCAAATTCCCCTTCTTGGATTTAGAAGGATGAGTGTATAAAATTATTTTGTGTATTTTGTTATTTACATAATACTAACGTAATCGCATAAACCAAAGTTTTATTATTAAAGTTTCCAATTTATACATGCTCAATAAATAAAAAAGATACCACAAGGTTACCGTCGCCCCCCTCTCCACAAGAAAAACCTGAAACGACGCCCCCGCACATTGGAAAATCATGGCTGTTGATGTGGCCGATGTTCGAGACCATTGACTGTAGAGTTACAGCATTCACATTATTATAATCATAGCTCTCATAAAGCCTTCATTTAATATCCTGCCATCAACACTGTTAAATGATTTTTGTATTTTTACAAAGAAAAGCTTTGGAATCCCAGTTGCCAATAAAGCTTTAGTAATACTAACTTTGCAAAATTGCATAATTTTCAAAGTTAGTTGTAGTATTACTATAGACGGTTTGGTATAAAGTTAGTATTCAAAAAATGCCCTGCTAAAAATCTATTTTCAGCCATTTCGTATTTTCCGCGCGTAACGGCAAACGATGGGAAATGTCTCAACATCTCTAAGACACGGCACATGATGTTTGCGCAAGTAACAAAGTGTACAGTCGGTAGTAACCTATATAGTTTGATAAAAAATACAATTATATAAAATACAAGTATGTCTATTTCGGTTGATTTTGTTTCAGTATTGTTTTATTAAAATATGAAAATAAACGGAACTATTTTGCGTAATTTCGCTGCCAACCATACAAGGTGTAAAGCAACCATAGTTAACGTAGAATTATATGCTGTAACGGCCAGTGATAATTTCCAAATGTTTAATTTTTAGTGTTCACTTTATCCTGAAAGACCTAACGCTTCTTTTGGCAACTGTGTTTCCAAAATGTTTAATTGTAAAAGTAGCTTACAAAAAAATTAGTCAACAATCGATCTTACAAGGATAGTTCCGATATGTTTATGAGAACTGAGCACAAAACACCATTATTGAAATTAATTCTGTAACATTTACAAAAATTTCGAATTAAGAGAAGTTTTAAATAAGATTAAAAACTTACTGAATTACACTAATTTCAGGTGACGGCCTACCTTCTCTGTTGAGGTCACAGCTTTGTTGAATAGCACAAACACTGTTGGAGAAAAGTTTAGCACGTAATCCACACACACGACACTTCCATCCACGTTTCCGTTTAATTCATTTTATGTATATTGGATTTTAGTCTCGCAAGACCAATTTTATCCCTAGTTTAGATAGCGCAGCTAATAAAGGTAAATTTCAACGAACAGTAACCAAATTAAATAAAAAACTATAATATTCACTTGGCAGCATTACCGTGCAGCGCGGGAACTTGCCAGCATATTGGATTCATGTAGTAAAACGAACTGCCGGTGACCAGTGTTGCCAACTGAAGTTTATAGAAAACCACTAATTGCACTGGAATAATCACCGGAGACGTAGGTCTTTTCAATAGAAAAGAAAATTTCCAATTTACTAGTATCAGTTTAAACAGTCTTCGCCTCCCTGTTTATCAACGTATAAGTTACAAAACTTAACCAGTAATACATTATCTGAAATTACAGTAACTGGTAACAAAACCACTAAAGTGGCAATTCGGCTAGGTTCGGCTATAGTATTCGTATCACTTCGGTGAGAAAGCACTGCAATTGTAGCTTCTAACAAAGCGTCACGTAGCCAATCCCCTCTCGAGTTCCTTCCAACCGGACACCCCACCAACCCCTTCATTCACCCGAATACTCTACCCAATGGAAGCAATAATGGAAGCGCTTTTCAACAGCTTGCTTTGGTTGTTTACGAGTTCTTATCTTCAGTTTGACACTGTTGAAATCTGAGCGGAATTCGTAAAAGATACACCTATTTGCACGGGTCATAGTTAGCTTCTAGTAGAGACAAGGTTGTAAGTAAATATTTATTATAATCAGAGGATTGTCCGGAAGCTGCCTGGGCAAGCACTGCTTGCCTTGCTTACCCTGACGAGACGCCACTGGTCCTTCCAAATAATGGCCTATCCCCCCATTTTTAATAACATGAAGAGTTACTGCTCTTTCATTTACACCCATTTTAGCTATGACATAGATAATACCAACACATTCAATAGTGTCCCCTAAAAAGCTTCTAAAGTTATGTTCCGGTTTCATTAATTGTATGTGTCTAAACTTCTGCTCATACAATTTCTCACTAATTGCAGAAACATTTGAACAGCTAATTTCAGAAAGGGACCCAAGTCACTTTTTTTGGAGCTTTTGCGTTAGTGACAGATGTTTGTTCTTCAATTAAAGACACACCTTTTACTGCAGAAAATAACTCTGTGTCATGTATATTCACTGTGTAATAGAGGATTCTGAAACTATTTGTATTTGAGAAAATTACCTTAGTCAATGACATGGGTACTTTTCTGCATTAAACGTGGTCACACTGAACTTTCCAAGAAAATAATCAATGCTTACATTGGTAACACTGTTCCTACTTGTTTCAGTTTCCATTTGGTCTTGTTGAAATGGAGTTTGCTCGAAAGTGCATGGAAGGCAAGTTGATCTGTGTGTTGTGATCTTGTCAGCATTTATGATGGATTCTAGATAACGCCACAAAAACGCAAGAAAGGAATGAGACTTGAAAACAGACCATGCACAGTTTTATGTTTACCATGAAGGCGTTGCAAACAAGGTGGTAAATGAAGTTGACTCATTCCTGACTACGTTAATACGTATGTTCCTAATACAGCAACTGAACTGCACTTATTCTGCGATAATTGCCCTGGTCAAAACAAAAATCACACTTTCTCCGGGGTATATCTAGCTTTAACGCACAGTGGGAGATTCAAAACTGTGAAACACTTCTCCCCCTGAGGAGACACTCGTTTCTTCCATGTGACAGGAAGTTTAGTGTAATCAAACATCAAATAAAGCGCTCCAGCAGGATCTATACAATCAACCAGCTTTGTGAATTAAATATTGTTATGGACAGATTTCGAAACACAATTAACCTAGTTGAAACTGAACACATTATGAACTATGATGCATGGTGGCCAATGCTCTACAAAAAGTATGTGTCATCATTGGAGACCGCAGGACTTTCGTTCAAAGAGAGGGAACACTTCAAAATCTCGAAATATCACTATTTTGAATACAATTCCGACAAAAAGGGCGTCATCGTGATATCGGAATTCATACACACACTGAGTTCTGGTGATAATCAGGGTTATTACTACTCTTCTTTCCTGTAGTCCAGGGTTGAGAACCTAGGTGCGAACATCTGCAACATTCCTGCATATTTATTGGGACATGTGGCCATTAAGAAATGCAAGATGGAGGACATACGAAAAGTATTACGATACGTTTCATGCGAGTTGCAAGCCTTACGACGAAGTAATGCAACTGCCAGTTTGTGAATGAATGTGACCGCACTGTATGACATTCATGTCACAGATGAAATAATTTATAATGTAGAACAGTGCTATACGTGTCAGTCGTAAATGAATAATACATTACGCATACAGTTTTGTGTTTAAGACTATTGAATTATGTTTCATTTTAGCCATTAAACCATAATATACTCCTGCAACACAACGTCTGTATGTTTATAATAAAATTTATAGCATAAAGGGACTTCGGTCAGTGGATTTTAAACACTCATATATACAACACAAATGGCTAAAATTTTGGTTTGACGTCTAAAATAAATGCATTACGTTCGTGTTAACAATATATTTGAAGGTCAATGTCTAGAATAGTTACTTACACTTTGTAGAATGTTTCTTGTGTTTTCCTCAGAACTATGTGAAAGTGACTCAGGTTCCTTTCTGAAATAAGCTGTTCATTTTGATCTACTATCTACTTCAAACACCAACAGTTCCTCATTGATCCTGACTTGTACTCTGAATTCTTCAGTGCTTGAATTACCCTGGCATGCTTTATCTTCAGGATCCTGCAACTGGAGCAAACAGTCAAATGTATCCTCGCCTCTGACCTGTATTTTGATTACCTGCCCTTGCACTTCGACATTGCTTAAATCCTCTTCTGAATGAGTTATAGAGCTGCTGCTTGCATCTTGAACCTGGACTTTTCTTTGTACCATGTTGTTTATTTTAGTCGCACTAGAACTTGAAGTTTTCTTGCACATAACCTGCAAATGTCCTTGTACACCACACATTCTACAGTTGTAGGTTTTATACTTGCATTGGCTGGCTATATGGTTCGTTTTGCCACAAACAAAATACAACCTTGCTAGTTTGTGAGATGAAGCACCAGTTTTGTAGTTTTGCTTTGCTTGCTGACGTGCCTGCGTGTAGTTAATTTCAAGGTCTTGCATTCTTGACCTGACTGGCACTATTTAATTCCGACACTTCCCGACATGAGGATTCAAAGGTTGTTGCCAACTCTACAGCTTTCCCACACAATAAATTTGGCTCGCTTAGCAGACGTTTCTTGATACCTATGTCATTAACACCACATACCAGTTGATCGCATATGTTTTCCTCTAGGTTCACAAATTTACATGTTAGTGATAGCCGTTTCAAACTGGAAGTTCTTGATTTCAAATGATTTTGTAGGCACTTGACAATATCTTGGAACTTCAACTCCGATGGTTTCTTGAGAATACATAGGTCTCTTAAGAACGTATATGCGTTGTTACCCAGCAATGTTAACAATATAGGAACATTCTTCTCTTCCTTAATTTCATTTGCTATGTAGTACTGTTCAAACCGCTCACACCACATTTCCCAGTCATCATCCTTAAGCCTAAATTGTTCAAAGTTCCCAGCACCAACATACGATTTCACTTCACTCATTTTTAGTCCATGTCCTTTGTCCACAGGTAGTACCTTGCTCTACTTCTACCGCCCGGGTGAAAAGATCTCTACTCGTCGCCACACTGTAATGTTCAATAATAAATACGTACAACTGATTTCAGCACTTTTGTTTATTTCCATAATAAGTACAATTTCTTACAAGACGTCATCCAAATCTTCTCTCCTCCTAATCATATTATTTTACTCTACTTTTTATGGCGCCAACACACTCTACTGACAACCTAATAATTCTAAATACACCACAGTGGGGTATGCTATAAGGTAGAGAGAGGGTAGAAGGGTATGTTATAAGGATAGTGAGAGGCTACAGGGGGTATGCTATAAGGAGAGGGAAGGAGAGGCTATAGGGGGTATGCTTTAATGCAAGGGTAGGCTGGAGGGGAGGGGGAGGTATGCTAGTACAATACAGGGACATACACTTCCCCTTCATGGCGCTTAGGCACAACCTGTACCAAAAGGACCCATTCCCCTCACTTCCCCTCCCCCCCTAGGGGCAGGGCTTAAGCTCTCAGCCAATTGATAAGTTAGGAATAAGGTTTATAATAATATACTCCATCTCAGACGCCGGTACATTTAATCTTCCATTCACAGTTTACATACACCGAACCTCCACATCCTAAACACGACTCCATACACACACAAACCACACTCCTGCACACGTCTGCCAACCTCACACAATGTCACATTACATAGCACTACCTTCCTCTCCCTCTCAT
>PNEQ01095659.1:0-35240 GCA_003012365.1 Medauroidea extradentata | reverse complement strand
TGGGCGCAGGTGGTTATCATGGAGTAATACAATCCATGCGGCACCCGAGGAGGCCTTTTAGCGCTGCCGCCACTGTATTGTATTTCGCCGCCCTGCCCGACAGCCACGGCGCCGAGGAGTGAGTGGGAAGGGGGTGTCCTAGCTCCGCCACCACAGTATCGTACTACACCGCCCAGCCAGACAGTCGTGGCTCGCAACAGTATTTACGCGCGCAGGCTGAAGAAACAATGGTACCCACTGTCTCTCAGGAGAAATTCCTTGTCAATTCGAAGAATAAAAGTCATTTGACATTAATGCTTGTTACGAAATTCACAGAGGTCAGCATTGTCCGCAAACAAGCAAAAGAAGTTGCAGATATCCCGATCATCAAAACCGCTTTTACCTAGGCACCAACACATGAATCTGTCGTAGTTGTTGGTGAAGATGTAGGTCAACCAGTCAACATTGCAGGACCCTGTACTTATCCTAATGTTAACTTCCTAAGCCACGAAAAGGCAAAGTTCCTCAAATTCTGTATCATCCACAAAGTGCACTTGACAAAACTGTTACTCGACATATATTGTTTTGCATGCTATGAGTGGCTGCAATACAACTTCAGCTTTGTGAGTTCAGGTTAAGATAAACTTTGTCAATACTCTGAAGAAGAATCCGGATTTGATCAACATTATTCAGGCATTTAAAAACTCTGAAGCCAATAAAGTGGATGTTTAAGCGGTGAACGTTTACTTATTGCATTGTACGGGTTTGGTGGAAATAAAGAATCTTCATTTAGCAAAGTGAGGTATAGGCATTACGTAACATCTGCATACAAGACCACTACCAAAATAGCCTTAAAACCCCCTACTGAAACTGCAGCACGACAACATTCGCTATGGATGTTCCACCATGTCCAAAAATGGCTTGGTCACGACAAAATACTCGAAGAATGAGGTCGGAAAGCATCCAAGAATGGCCTCTTGCAAGTCACCACCTTGCAGCCCCCTGCTCCAGAAGCAGTATTAAATTACGTCTCATGCAAGGCTGCCGAGGTAATTGTGGTTGTAAGAAAACTTGCCTATATTGTTTACGAATTTGTTTGAACTGTGATGGAACCTGCGACATCTTGGAGAAACCTTATTATGTGCGGATGAATATGTAAATGATTCTGACATCCAAAGAATTCGAGATCATGGTCTGAAAACTGAAGCAATGAGAAGGTATTTTCGTTACTTATTATTCAACACAACTATGAAGTCTTTAATACGTAAATAATTTAATTCTTTATTTTTCTTCTCATTTAGATGAAGGAAAGCCTTTGGAAGAAAATAACAAGGATATTGGGTAGCCCGAACCTTCAGCCACAAAACGACCAAGACGATTCCAATAAAAACTGTATAATATATTCACTTATAACTTGTTCTTAGTAAGGAGGTTCGCCGTGAGGATTAAACAGATTTAGCTTAGTTAATAAACACAATTTCTTATTGATTAAACACATGTTTTTGTCTAAACTATTCGAGATACAAAAATATCATAAAAAGTAAAATCGTAGGAAATTTTTTTCTTCTTTAATTCTCCATATTGCTCTTTTCTGTGTAAAATATATACATGCGTTATTTTAATGTTATAAGGAAGAAATACTTTATTTAGTGTTTTTTATTATTTTATGTTTCCCAAAACTTTTTAAGGTAGCAAAGTGTAAATACGTAATCAGCACCCCAAAAACCATAATGGTACAACAATTCAGAACTTCTCCAAAATTTCCCGGGTAAAAATATGTAGTGACTGGACGGACTATATGAGCTGATTCACATCATGAGGATTGTCAGAAGCCTGGGTATGACTGTTGTACTTATTGACATCATCTCGTGTAAACTCAGCTGTATCATTCAATAAAATAAAACCTAAGAAATTTGTGAACACAGCACACTGCTGTAATATGCAAGCAGAACGTTCTTCTTCGTTCAAAATCTGCCATATTTAATACTTGCACACACTGAAGGTGATAAAGGTAGAGAAGGTTTTCGTCTAGATTTCTCCACACAGTCGTATGACTAAAACTTATAACTTTTCTTTGACTGTTATAACCTGAATTATCGTCCCCATAACGAAGAACCCTTTAATTATGCTCAATGCTACGTACTCATCTTGGCATGCCAAATTTCGAAACACATCTCTCAAATATGCTTGTCTCTCTCAAACGTGGATTCTTTGGAAGTTCTTGGATAAGCTATCTTCTGTTTTAGTGTATCTTTCTGCATAAAGTACAAGAGCTTGTAAAGTACTCCCATGTGTAAGGCTATGCATGTAATACATATCTGTGTTCATTCATCAAATACATATACTGAAAAAAAAAAAAAAAGCTTATGGCCACCACAAAATATTTCGTCATTATGGACCTTACCAATTTTTAGTGGTGACCACAAACATTTTTTTGCTGCCCCCAATCAAGTTTCTTATGGATTACAAAAACATTTTGTAACCACTACAAAAAAAAAGTTGGTGAGGTCCGTACTGACAAAGCATTTTGTGACCACCCTCAAAATGTTTTTTTCTGTGTGAAATCTCAATACTAAACGACACACATTTGATGTAATAAAAACAGTTCTTTCGCTCACATTACAGACAGCACGAATGTATACAAAACAATGTTGTCAAACTATAAGCAGATGTTGTTGCGACGGAGGAAGGTGTTAAACGGAAGAAATTACAATTTACAAGGATTTACCATTCATTTCCATACACGAGTTTTGCTGTTATGATGTTACTAATTCTATGCGTATTATACGTAGCTCAGAAATATATGGTTTTCCCACTCTAGTTCATTGTAATATTTTGGTTTGTTTTAGTGTTGGAAACACTCCCGGAATGTCTTTTACACCAATATAGATACATAAAAAAATTTATATATATATATATATATATATATATATATATATATATATAGAGAGAGAGAGAGAGAGAGAGAGAGATTTTCACCATTTTTAGGCACAAAATTATTCTAAAACACTTTTGTCAATACACGTTTTGTCTCGTGGCAAAGACATTTTTGTTTACAACGTTACTGCAAAGAAGTATTGCCCCAAAGAAAATTATTCTTTAAATAATAGCTTTAGTAGTGCTAAGAAAAAAATGTGTTGTTGCCATTAAAATAGATCATTAATAATATTTACGATAAAATCATAGTTTTTTAATAGAATTATGTAAAATAATTATGTAAAAAAATAACAATTTCCATGTTGCAAAAATTAGACGGTCACCAATGAAAACTTTTTTTTTTGGGAAGAAAATGTGTAATGCTAAATATATTCTTAATTAATTGTAAATAAATTATTTAAAGAAAATCTAGAAAAAATTACCTACGAAATTCAAGTACGTTCTAAATATTGTGATAATACTTCATGTTCAAATTGTGATTCATGTTATTAGTTGGTCACAAATCTTAACTTGCTTACACTCATCGTTATATACTGAGGGCCTACTCAGTTACTGTGATATTATGGTATATATTGTCTATTGATTTGGTAATAAAAATAATTAATCATATATTAATGAATAAGACAGAAATATTATTAAGGTGGAAAAACGAGCAAAATTTAAAATGTGAATACTAGTTGTGATAGCAACAACTGGCATACTAAGAAGAAACTGATTGGGTTGCCTGGTATTTCAGAAGAGAACTTAATACCGGCAATTTAAACACAATATAGGAAATGGTTAAACAGTTGCACGAAAACATGAAGTCAGTAGAATTCTTAAAGTCAACTGACCAAATGTACATTTGGAGCAATGCACTTATTCAACAACAATCATCTACCAAAAAGTACAGTGGGTCAACCACTAATGTTACAAAAATCTACCCGCCTGGAATCAAGAGTTGTACTTAGTAAAAGTAATTGTAATTGGAACAATAATTAAACGTAAATTAAACTGAACTAGTCATTATTCGAAACCCTTTTCAAATTATCTCCGGCTAACATAATAACAAAAAAAAATCCTAATCAACCAGGTCTTTTTGTGCAATTAACAAAAATATTAAAATATTAAATTATTAACGGTCAAAAGGACTAAGACAACTTCCAGTTCAAGTACGACTTGGTATTACTTCGCCTCTAACTTCGTTCTAAAGCTGACTGATTTTATCTGCCCAGTGTATATTATTCATGGGATTGTAGCACTTTACCAGTCTTGAAATATTTCTTTGAAAAAATGCTACTAGACATCTGACTCAGCATGGCTGAAGTCGGGAATCACCTTCATTTCCGTCTGGTCGAACACCGGACCTGAACTCGCACGGTAACAGTCGAATCAACTGAGGACCCTCTCAACAATGACATTTCTCCGTCTGTGTTTCCGGAAACTGCCAAGAATACGGTAACTTGTTCTTCCGCACGAGCACGTAATGCGTCCCTCCTCTTACGAGGCCAGACGTGATGAAGTTCGAATCGTCGTCTCGGGTAGTTGCAACTCGGAAAAAAAAAACGCTGCTTGTAGAATGAATTCGTCGTATTGCCTGAAGTAGGTCTTGTTACGGGTTAGGCGATCCTCTTCTAAGGCCTAAGTCACACCTAAATCTTCATAGGCAAACTTATCGACGACCAAAGTCATTAATCGTACCTCCTCGGAGTCTTAACGTTATTTTTCTTTCGATTTTCTCTTGTTGTCATGTTTCCCTTTTGTTCGCTAAAGCCCTCTAAAACAAAATCTGACCTTCTCTAACGACTTCGCTGTCGACGAGACGTAAAACCCTTTTACCTTAAACAAAATAGGTTTTCTGTTGGAGCTTGTGAAATACACATTTCCAAATTGGCAGTTTCACCCGCATTATTAGGTCACGAGACATCAAATTTTAATTACAGTTATCCTCAATCAACTGCTACGTTACCCCAATTAAAATATTACTGTACAGTTAAATGGTCAAGAAAATTAAACACGAAATTTCAAAAGAAAATAAAAACCAAACACTTAAACATATTTCGATATACGTTAACTTGCTGTTCGGCTGATATTTTGCCCGCGTGGAATACTTTTAAGGAAAAACTATAGCTGTAAGCTATTCGTGCTGATAAGATAATTAGGGCATAGTGGAAACACATTTAACGATTTTCAACCCCATAGCATAACAATACCTCACCAGGCTTATGAGATATCGCGGATATCGGGAAATTACATTTTACCCCTGTTAACCCTCTAATGGGTGCATACGCCGCAACAGGAAACAACTCTTAAATTTTCATACAGTAAAATAAAACATTAATTCTTCGGCCAACTGCCACGAATACGTGCATATATACTATCACAGCAGTTTCCCGTCGTTTTGCCTTACACGAGATTCAAACCCAAAACCTCCTAACAGTGTTGCAGGCAACCATGCCAAGATAGGTCATCAGAATTCTTAAGAAATTAAGTGTGTATATACAGACATGTGCGCAAAGAGGCGTAAGCGTCAATAGGACGCCAAAAAGTAACAACTTCTAAGTATGCCTCCATGGTCATACCTGCTTTTTGGGACTTTTGGAACATTTTACACCTTTCCACCACGTAAATTGACAAAATTTAAAAAAGCATGAAATTGCTTTTTAGGTATTTACGTAAGTTTCATTCCTTTTCAAAAATCATTTAGTTAACTCAACAGGTTTAAGAGATACAGTGGATTAACTGAAACTACGTATTATTTTTTAATGCACTTAGAGGTTGAATTTCAAAAAATCCTGAATCAGCTTTTTAGGGATATGTGCAGTCTTCATTTTGAAGCAAAAATCACCTCAATTTCTCCTCAGGGTTAAGCGTTATCGAGGATTGATAGAAAACACATTTTATGGTTCTTTACCCCCGTAATTTTAAAGTTTCAAAAAATATCGCATATCGAGAATTCATTGACAACAGATTTTAACTCTTTTCATCCCTTTAATTTTTTTGAATTTCGAATAATCCCTTCGTAATAGTGCCTACGGTTTGAGGAGAAGTTGCCCTTAAACTTGCACGTCTCTAGGTCTCCAGCGGTCTGGGCTGTGCGTTGATGAGTGAGTGAGTGGGGCACTTCATTATATATATAAATAAATATATATATATATATGTATAGGGATATCTAAACCAAAGAACAATAAGCCTTCCAGCCGTCACCGACTCGCCAGGATGGTCCTGGGTCGAGACCCACGACGTGCCGCCGTCCGTCGATAGCCGAGCACATACATCATCAGCCTCCGACATCATGCTAACGGTGAGGTCTCAGGTGTCCGAAGGGTCACCCATCATAGAGTAGAGCGTAAACATAACTTAACCTATTAAACAGCCGCTCCCCTCCTATCTAAATTATGTAGTATAGCCTTGTAGTATTTTGTAATCTAAAATAGTAAAGTAAAGTGACAGTAATTAGATTAACATATTTCACTTAACCGTAACCCTCACCCTTAACTTAACCACTTAAATAGTTTCAGGATGAAGTGCCTACCTCTGACTACAGTCACCCAACCACTATAAATCATGTGTGAAACGTAGTTAAAATAACGTTTCACATCAATATGTTCAACACAGTACGTTTGTATCAGCCATAGATATAGGATATTGTGAATACAGTGATAAAAGAAACAACGAATATGATCACGTTAGTGGTAATGAAGTAGACGCTGGTAAAGTATTCTCAGCACAAAATTATATAAGTGATGAGTCAGGGGAGATTCAAAGAGCTGCAAAAAGAGTAGGACTGCATTAATTTGTTGATGTTTACTGCATGGAATATTATATTGGTACTTGTGGATTAGGCCTACAGGGAATACCACGTAAAAAAAAAAACGTAACGTACGCTTTACTTCTATGGTGGCGTGGAAATAAGGGTGACATTGTTGAGTCCTTTGAAATGGGCTTATAAATACTGAATTTTAAAGGAAAAGGAGTAGTCTTACAATAAAATTAAGACCTTTTTTGTAGGAAATTTTATTTCCAATATTTTTGTACAGGGTATATTTTCCGTTAATGCTACCTATTATGCGATATAAGCAATAAACAGATTTTTAAGGTATAAAGCTCATAGCAATGAAAGCTCACGTGGTATCGATTGGGACTTATTATTATGTTAAAGAGCGTGCATTTATGGGCGTCTGTACCAAAATTCAGCTATCCATCATTTCCCCCCGCTATTTTCCCTAAAATTCCTGGACTATTAACATAAGGGTGGCGTACTCAGACTGGCGGCAACTTACTGTCTCCGTCACTCAACGGGGACTGCTGGGTTACTACAACCAAGAATCAAGGTTAACTATCAGACTCCACAATATTGACTAGAAGCGGCATTAATTTACACCAAAAGTACACAGTACAGCGTTATGAATGGCGTCGTGCAATCTTCGCCTGAATAAAGGGGAGATTTTATATAAGTTATTGGAACCCAGTGCCAAGCGGCAGTTCCAAACGGCACTGAGTAACATATTGTCGCTGTTGACACGCAAATGGAGTCGCACGTGAGCACAAACGTGACCTCCCCGGGTCACGAGCGAAGTCCCATACGTCCGGCCCTCGAACGACCGAGTTGGTCAGCACAGCAGGCCGAGCATGGTTCGTGTTTTCTCCCTGTCGTCAGAACGACGCGTCAGTGGAAAGACGTTTCGTCTTAAAAGTGAGCACGGTTCTGTTTGTTGCCCGTCAAAGCGTTTCAGATTAACGACGCGACCGTTAGTACACTGACGCGGTATTTCAGTGTGTCAAGAGGCCGACAACGTTCGTATTTAAAATAAATATCGATAGAAACAATGCCATATTCACAGTTTCAAGTGACAGAAGATATTTTTAACTAATATAAAGCCTGCACACAGTATAAACAATACGTGCAAAGATAACTTAAAGCTCAATTACTGTAAACGTACCATAACCTATAACTTGACCATACAGCCATAACCTACACCTTGCCCATACTGATCGCCAATACCAAAATAAGTAATACAGTTTGTATTGAATATTTTTGAAGACAAAAACAAATTGTTTTAACTGATGTATATATAGGTAATTACTGGCGCTGTATTAGTGTACGCATGTGTTTTGTCTGTAATTTTAACGTGTTAGTATAACCAAACCGAATGAAAGTGATGTGTGGTAGAAACAAATTCCGGTATTTTAATATTCATGGCTTGAATCTGTAGTACAAAATGCATAAGGCAAAATAATTCTCTGCTGGAAATATCCTGAGAAACCAGTGTTTATATGCAACATAGTTAACTTTTAAAAACCTTGCTACCGTTTGTATTGGCAAATAACCTTCAACTGTTGTACCTTACAGATATCGACGAGGACTATTAAAACTTTTGTAACTTTTAGCAGTACGGTTTTTATGTCCTTACGTTGTCTTTGTTCCTAGATAGGGAAACCAATTATAATTTTTTATTGTGTATAGTGCAAATGAGACCATAAAACATATATTTCTTCAAATCAAAATAATTTCTTTATTGACTGGAGAATAGTAATTATCATATTCTGTTATTTATTATAAATGCTCTAACGGAAATTAATTTTGTCGTAGTAAATCATCCGTAGACTTCAAAATTATAAGATACATACTGAAATGTTAAAAATTATGTTAAGCTTTATTTACCATGTTTTATTTTACATTGCTCATATAAACAGCCAAATGAAGTTATAAAAACCAATGGGCAAGCGCTGATATTTCTATTTCGGCAGCAAAACCATTACTATTATAGTTACGAATATCTTGGCTCATGAAATTAATATTAACAGCAAACCCCACACGACTGCCACAGAATATCGGCACTTGACAACAGTTTCTACAAGTTCTGTTCACATGTTTAATAAATTAAAGTGTCACTTGTGAATAAAAATACTGATTAAGTGAGTCACTTGTAAATAAAAATACAGGTTAAGTGCAAATAACGTCATTCTCGTTACAACTGTTCAATATTTTTTTTCACAGATTTTTTTCTATTGGCTGAAATTTTAAAACAGATTCTCCAACACACAAAAATAACACGTCACTACTGCAAATTCCGTACCAACCTCCACATATATCCCTCTTTGGAACCGTCGTTCATTTGACGCAATAATTCTGACAGAAGCTTTATGACACGACGATCCATGCTCGCATTTTCGCGCAGCCGTCATGGCACTAGCGTCGTTCCAGCGACACGTCGGAGTTACGATGGTTTCGACTAAAAGAACCATGCTCGACCTACAGGTGACGGCGTCCTAGTCGACCTGGATGGAGGTGTCCCAGTTGACGGTCAAATGAACGACCCCCTCAGAGGCCCTGCGCCCTCGTTATATACGTCAGCCTGCTCTCAATAGTGAGGATAACCTTCAGAGTGTTGTCATAACACCGTTCCGCACTTGCAGTTCCGCCTGCTGGCTGAGCAGTGCGGTGGTATCCGTGACAATACACAACTATAATATTAATTGGGCGCAGTTATGCAAAATGGAACGAACCCACAGAGTAATTTACTTTGAGATACTCATACCAAGTTGAATTTGAAGATCCAAGGTATGTCCTAGAAAAATAACAAGCATTAAATCATAATATCTGAATTATAAAAAAAAAATAGCTCAGTAAAAACGGTTTATATAAGGTTTAGATGCTCACAGTAGACTCTGTCCTTGAACATCTTAGTTCCAGTGAACTGTGGGTTTGTTCCTTTTTTGCATACTGTCCGATTGCGTGAAAACGTAGATGTTTCAATATGAAACAAATAATAGAGCCCTCGATTTTTCGCGAAAAGAATTCTGCAACAGTTTGTTTCAATGCCTTATTCGCACATATGCAGCCCTGCTTCATGGTCAGTGATTGGCTGTTTTTAACTCTCAGCGTCCAGGGTTCTACCCGCAAATCACAGACGTGTAGTGTCGCGGTAATCTTGTTCTTGTTTGGCGAAGTCAAATGAGCCACGTCTGTGCAATAATACATTGTGCCAATAATCATGAAGCAAAGCATCATATGTGCACATAAGGCAACTGTTGCAGAATGTTGCTCGCGAAAAATCGTGGGCTTTAATAATAGGTGTCACAGGATAAAGCGAGCACTTTTGAAATCCTAGTTAATTTATTTCCCGTCAGGTAATATGCATTTCTCGAATTGTATTTTATATGAACAAAACGACCTAAGTAACAATCAAAGTGTATAGTTGGTAACAAACTCAGAAGTTAACGTCTGAGCTCACAAAAAATTATATTACTTTAATTATTATTCTAGACGAGATGGTCTTCAAAAGTACTCACTTTATTGCGAACCAAGTACAGTAGCCATTAGTTACATGATAATAACATTGTATGGGGAGAATACCCGAGGGAAAGGTTATAAATGTACTGTACATTTACAACTGGTTGCCCGTAGCCATCTGCTTGCACCGGAGGATGGCACGAAGTGAGGCCCTGCAATGGAGAGGTGCCAGAATGAGAAGGATGGGGAAAATTGGAGGTGCCCAAGAAAGCCCGCCGACCGGCATGATTCCCGCATGCTAAAATTCGGGGAACAACTCCAGGGGCGGATCTGGGGGGGGGGGGGGCAGGGGGCACACTGCCCCGGGTTCTGGGTTAGATGGGGTGCTGGTGGTGCCGAAAATTTTTACTTGGGAATGAATAATGTAAATGAATGTAAAAAAGTTACAATATCTACTAATATTTAGAATTTTACTAGTTCTGTATTTTTATTAACCTTGAACACCGTGTAATGTTATAAATACAGTACGTATTATTATAAAGCACACTCAAAACACCGCTAATGGTTGCTAGTAAGTACAGGTTGTATGTATGTCTACTAATATTGTATACTGTTATACACGCGAGCGCAAAACAACGTTTGCAAGATACGTTTATTACTGTTGGGTTGATTGGACTGATGGAAAAGTGGTGGGAAAGGAGGGGGAGCAAATCTTGCCCCGGACGAAGGAAAACCTAGATCCGTCCCTGATTACAACCCCACCGGGAATCAAACCTGGATTCCTAAACGATTGCTGTAGCCACTGCGCCTGTCGCTGATCCTCCGTTAGTTACAGTTATAGGGCAACACAAAACCAAATACACTTTACAAACTTATGAAGCACGTACTTAGGCTGTCCACGGTTAACTGAGTATATTTTGAGGCTCTGATCATTTTTTTTTCAGCCAACTACTATAGTTCAGCCACTTGTTAATGTAAACATTTTGACGTGACCACTTAACATTGTTAAAAAATATATACATCAATTCCATCACAATAAAAATACTTGCTAACGCATGTTTAGAGGTCCTGGGAAACGTTTATGTTGCCGTGAACAACCCCAAGTGTCCCGTGGCAGGTAGAATTCGTACTACGTACTGACCTTACCCTAATAATTGACTCACTTGTGTTTATATATTTACTGTTTACAGTAGAAAATATATTCTATATTTTTGTTTAATATTTAAGCCAATACATAACACTTTTTTTATTTTATTTTTAGCTGTTTCGTTTGACTCTTGGCGTTACCAAAAGTACAGTAAGTAAGATTGTTAAGTTGTTAAGAGAATCGTTCAGTTAGAGGGCAAAAATAAGTGTGGATAATATAGTTGATACGATTATACTGGTTGTATGCAGGAAAA
Organism: Medauroidea extradentata; assembly: GCA_003012365.1. Taxonomy (NCBI): domain Eukaryota; kingdom Metazoa; phylum Arthropoda; class Insecta; order Phasmatodea; family Phasmatidae; genus Medauroidea; species Medauroidea extradentata. Next base: position 23,708 of record PNEQ01095659.1, on the reverse strand, counting down.
TATTTAGCCTTGCAATGGATATAGGAACAAAGTTCGCAAGGAAAAATTGGTGAAAATTGTTGGTAAATAAAACTGGGAAGATGTAAACGTGTCTATATTTAAAAAAGTGGACAAGGTTGCAAAGTGAAGCGGTTACTCGAAGAAGGGCACAAAACAATATTTTAAAATTTTACAGTAGAAACAAAAAACAAACAGTGATACAAACTCAAAAGTTGGACTCTTCCTCTATAATCCAAAAATTGTACTAGCTACGCTGATAAAACAGGGTCTTCACAAACATGCCTCGAAGACACGATATTCACGTGACTAGGTAACATGTTTAGTTATGGGTGAAACCATGAATTATAGAAACAAAAATGTGTTGCTACTGCAATACCGTGTTATTGTAGGACTACATTTCAGTTGGCGGAACGTCCCGTCAATTACCTTTTGAGTCTGTCTTATCAAATCCATGTACCGGGGAATTGAAATGTCGCAAGTTTTGAATAAATGAACACCCATTTTTCCATGACCCTTAAGGACGCAACTACCGCAATTTTCATCGCCATTTTTTTTTTTAATTTGTACCAGATATTTTTTTCTAATTTCTTAGACACAAAATGTGTGACTAAATTTGGCTCTAATACAATTTTTTTATCTCTCACAGTTTTCGCGTAATAGCTTGTTAAACTGAAGTTTGCATGTTTCAGTTCTAAAACCAACCGACATATCAAACTGAAAAAAATTCACAGTAGATAAAGACGTCGCAGGCTACAATGTCACGTACATAAAAACAAAGAATTTTTTTTGTATGTAACAAAAAATGCTCAAATTTAAAATAACATTTTTAAAAAAGTTGAGCAAATTTGAAGCCGGCCAACAGACTACGTTTAAAGACAAGGATAGAGCTAGTGGTGGCAAAAACATGTAAACATAGCATTGAGCTGGATGAAAATGTTTTAGTTTTTTGTTAACTACCCATTATGGTGAAAGTTTGTGCAGCTCTTGGCCTTACAATCAGATTCGATCGTTGCGGAGGATTATCTTTGTACAGGTAAGAAACTTTTATTTAAATTCATCAAGTTTATAAAGTACATACACACAGCGACAGCTAATTCGGTTTTTTTTTTTTTTTATGTTTCTGAAGCAATTGTAAACTGTTGTGTACGATTCAAATAGAGAATTTGCGCGAATTTTTGTAAAAAAAATTACATAATTACATTGCTTTCTGCTATTGTTTTGCCACCCAAATTATGGCGACTCATGAAAATTAACGTCCTGCGCATGCGCAGTTCGAAAATGTTCGAAAATGATCGGCTTCACACGATTACCATTGAAATGTACGGCAGATGCCACTCCATAGACTAATACCTCCATGCATGACACTAGCGTCGTTCTAGCGACACGTCAGAGTTACGACGGTTTCACATAATAGAACCATGCTCGACCTGCAAGGAACAGTAAAGGTGACATTAACACCCGCATCAAGTGCTCTATAGTCTCTATGGACAATGCATTGAAGCAGGTCTTTTTATTTTACTACTAGTGACTTTTCAGCATAATCAAGTGTATGTTTCTTTCGTTATTTCGTATGTATCTAGTTTAAATTATAAGATTCTGATTTTTTTACGATGTTGGAAGGTTTTTAAATAGTATGTGTATCATACATGCTGTTTTCAAAATACCGATCCGTCATAGCCCAGAATGTTTTTTTTTTTTTTCAATCGGTGAACAAACATAAGTTTAATAGTTTAATCGAAAAAACAAATCGTAACACGATGTAACAGAGTTCGTGTGATAACTAGGTAAACAGACAACCGTTTTAAATAAAAGTTTTATTATTAGTACCGGGCGGTCAGGATTCTGTAACTCGAATAATGAACGGCCATTATTAATGTGCAGACAGTTAAAATGATTTCAATTCCTTAGGGCAGGAAAACCGTTGGAGATTTTGAATATGAGAGTTTGGAGAGGTGCGTAAGTAGGCCTACTTTAGACGGAAAGAAACATGTACTCTTTTCGGCTCCACCAATAAATTGCTGTTATGGAAAAAAATTTTATCGTACTTTTTTACGGGTTTTAGCAGCTAAATTTTTAAACATCACGAGATTTATTATTGTCTTCAATCACGCGTATAGTGTTTTCAATCTTAATTGTAATATCAGAAATTATGTGTTCGCAGCTTAAAATATGTTAAGGCAAGATTTAATATAACATAAACACGGAATGTTTGTAAATATGATTATGAAATCGGAGTCAAGTCATTTAATGTTAGATAGCAGAGCAGTTCAGTACTGGGATACAAAATTATCGTCATTCATTCACTACAAATAGCGCAGCACTTATTATTTATCTACATTAAAGTACGTTAAAACACCTTAGTATTCATTGCTACACTCAGACCACGGTTGGTAGTTTTGCAATGTTTTAAGATTATATTTTTTAAAACGCTACATAATTTTTATACGAAAGAGTCGCTGCATTGCTTTGTCACTAATATATATTTAGATTGTTCCATAATTTTTCCGTCACAATAAACCCTACCATCAAGTATATTTTTGCACCCAATTTGTAACAGATTTCGTCATGAAACTATGCCTCAACAACTAGTTTTGGGAAGAGATGTAGTCCTGGTCCTCAGTTACTTTACGAGAGAACGTGTTTATCTGTTTCAATTTTATAATTTTTACTGGCCGTAAAATGCAGACAATGAATTTAGATGGTTCGTGTAAGAAATACGTCGACAAATTATTATCTTTGTGTCTATTGTTTCTTCCTGTTCTTAAATTTAACGTCATTTAGCGACAATGAGTTTTCCATGGTACAGCAGTCCAGGAAATTTAAATATCAGTAAATATTTGCTATAATGTTCGAATTTCATGTATATCACGTTATAAAGTTAATTTTACAATCTACATTAACAAAGAGAGTGGACGGTAATGTAAGTAGATGAGAAGATCCGTTGTTGGTTGAAAATAAACATGGATATGTAGGCCTATGTACCGAACAGAAGAAAAAATCTTAGACTTCTGCCGCTCAATTACAAAAATATCATCTACTAGTAACCATCGTGTTACGCATTCTTATTTGCTATCTAATTTTTCCAGCCTCATGGACTATAAACTAAAACAATATTAATGTCAATCGGTCCGAATGTTCTTTCTGAAAAGTGTAATCAATAAACCACAATAAAATATCGGATATCCGAAGTAAACAAAGTTGGCATAAATAACAAATCATTCATGTGTGACACACATTTACGTACGCCATGAAACAGTATTATCGTCTGTTAGCAGATAGTTAACTTCTTATTGTTTTCCCCCTCTAGGTCTGAAGGCATCTTCATTTATTTCTGTACTGAAAACGACCGCAGATAGCTATATATTTAACGCATAAAGGCTACACGATGTATTTATACAAAATATATGTTTCAAGAGAAAACATTATAAACGCTACAATCTGTTTGTCGTGTTGATGTGACGAAAAACTTACGTCATTATGTTAGTTTCATCAGCGTACAATCTATCATTTCTAATTTTTTAATAGTCTGTTCCATTACTGCAGTAAAATATGTTGCTGAACAAGATATTGGTAATTGTATTGAATTATATATTTCACAACATTCAAAATTTATCTACACAAATTCTGAATCAATCTGTTTGATAGACTCGTCACTAAATAAACAAATACTTTCCTCAACATGACTCTGACAATTATTAAAAATGTCGTGTAAGTTTTCTTATGTGAATTATTTTGGCTTCCAGGCTGGATCTGCACCTTATGCAACCACTAAGACGTAACTGCAACTCGAAAGTCATGATGTAATCGTCTAAACAACAGTTTTGAAAGTCTGTAACTGTCTGTCAAGTTTACTTTAATCACGCACAGTAGTGGAATGTATTTTATTGATAGGCCTATGCTTCCTCCAATAGTATTTTGCATTAACCTTTAAAATATACTGAAAACTGTATTTTCATAAATAAATTTCTGTAATTTGCTGGAAAAAATTCGTGCGGATTCCTCATGGATGTTCTCTTCGTACGCTAAGAAAAAATTGTTGTTGAATTAAACGGTATATGATGCAAATAAATGTAGTTTTCGTTTAAGGGTATTTAAATATTTTGCTGATGGAACCAAATTGTTTTAATATTCTTGTTTGATTGTATGAAATGTAAGACATGGTTGGCACGAATAAAGATTGGTTTCGTTTATAATCGCGAAATGAACCATAAGACCAAGATTTTGACCCGAAATTTTAGTGTACTCCACTTACGCCTTATTAGTCATGGCCAGAGTGTCAGTCAGACAGTGAGTGATGTCATGTCATGGGATAAATCAAATCAATGTAATTACTTAAGTTCTTGTGTTACATACCTATATATGTTTGTATTACACTGCGCTTTGTACAAGAATAAGGTTTTGTTAAGAAGTCTAACGAATGCTGCTGTTTTTTAAACGGTTACCTGAAATGATAGATAAAAATTTAAAAAACACTCTCGCTGGGAATGCAAACTAACGTACGCCCAATAAAAACTGGTTTGGTTGAGCATACCGAAAATACATGTTTACATACACACAATTCCATAAACAAAATATTCTATCAGGCAAAAGTATTCGCCTATTTAGTAACGTATTTTGTTGAATGAACAAAATACGTTTTGGTATATTTAATATTTTGTTAAGTAGACATAACATTTGGTTTGCTCAAGTAAATACATATTTCACTATATTCAAATAATATTATTAGGACATTTAATTTAGTGCTTTTTATGTGTAAAATACTAATGCTGTCCGACAGCTTCCTCGTCTGGGATACCGTTTAAGGGCAAAACAGAAAAGGAGTTATAAACTATACATGGGGCCTGATGGAGTAGCCCCTGTGGCTGCTTAAGTTACACGTCCTGACAACAAAATTAGTAGTTGCAGCTGCATTCAAGAAGTACTTGTGAGGGTTCCTCAATTTCACGTACACTTACACAACACGTGTTTTATATAACATCGTAATAAATAATGGAGAAACTGGAAAAAATTAAACTTTACTTTAATGTTTTCGCCTACTTATATTACTAATTTTACCTATCAGTACTTGGCTCAAGAGAAACTATGCTAGGCAATGAAAATTTTTTTAATTTTTGCAAAACAATTACTTAAATTTATTTTATGATGACCAGAGGAAAATCTTTCAAACTTGATAAAATATACCCTAAAGTCACTACCAGAACCCTGCTTCTTAATTACTCTAAGAAAGAAACATTTATTTTAATGCTTTTTTTTTTTTGTAGTTGGCGTCAAAGTATGTTCTAGAGAGTTTTAAATTTTAAAAATATATATATAATTTCGAAAAATTAAAAAAAAAAGCATAATGCAAACTAAAATGTGGTAATATATTAAACGTGAATGGTACAGCAATTTTAAACATAAAACATTAAGCATGCACCAATCCCTTTACGGTTCAGCGTAGTTGTCGAAACAATGTCTGGGATGTGTGTGTATAAGGGGCAGACAATGTGCTCGCATGGCTGCCAACACTCACAAGCCTATCACCCGTCTCTCTCTCTCTCTCTCTCTCTCTCTCTCCCTCTCTTCACGCCTAAACAGACTGACATCGCCAACAAGACACGAGCTGCGACCTCGGGAATATATGTTATTACGCACAACTTCTGTTCTATTAAATTACATACTTGCATCCACTGACATCTCTTACCCTCTATTCTGTCTTATGTTGGCTATATGTTCGAATTCTGTGTACTTGGGATATCTGTTAGTTGTAAAGAACTCTCAACTTTAAAACTTAGCCTTGCATTTAAAAATTACTTTTACCTTATGTAACCGTATTTACGTTGCAAATACCTTGAAGGATATTTTTCTCTATCGCTGAAGTTTAGCTTTCGGCGACGACAGTTTTTCCATGTATCTTTGCTTGACCGACAAGCTTGTAGAGGTTATAAAAACAGGGTTCGTGTTAAAAAGAAGTACTTTGCTACAAAGAAAATACTGTTGTGAACAGAGAAATCTTTTTAATAAAACATTAAGAGTGTTATATTTAAAATGTTTAAGTTTTAACCAGCTGTTAAGCAAAATTTAACTCTCGCCATCTAAAGAGTAAAACTTTTTTTTTCTGCGTAGAACATGTTTTGACTGTGTAGTGTTATATGTGTTTTGAAGTGGTAAATAACGTGACATCATGTACGTATAAATAATGAATAAATGCCGAGAAATTCCTACATGTTGGCTAGTAAGTTGCTAAACGGCAGAATTAAATTCGTATCCTCCATAAAGGTTCTGCGAATGTCGGTCCATTTTACGGTCTGCCACCAGTTATATAAAGTAAGCAGTTGGTAAATCAAACTTAGATCACTAAACTTTTTCTGAGCGCGGTTGGTTTGTCTAAAGTTTACGGCAGAATAAAAAAATACTGGCGAATTATTTTTGGAGGATGTACTTTTATTTAGGCCTGTTTGTTTTCTCAGATAGGCAAGAAAAAATTCTACAGGGCACTTCAACGTGGCATACAGACAGGTGAAAAGCACACGCGGCTTGACATCACAACAAGAGAAATTCAACAAAAGAATTACTGCCAAACAGCAATAAAAGAGAGGCAGTAAAATTCAGATTTGTGAGAAAGGAAATTGCGGATAATGCCGGTTCATTTAATGACGTTATAAAATACGGAGCAATATTTTTTAAATCCCTTACTGATTGCTTTTTTATCTCTATCATTTGCATAGCATGTCAATTGCACGCGAATATTTTTTTTTCAAGCAGCAAGGGAAAAAAATTCATTAATATCGTGTGGGAAGGATACCCGTGGGCATGGCATCATACCCCGAGAGCAGACTTCCGACTTCTGTGTCTGCAACACTGAAGGATGACGTGGGGTGAAGTAATGTGATAGAGAAGCGACGGAATTTGATGGACGGGGGAAACAGGAGTACCCCGGGAAAACCCGCCGATCAACAGCAACGTCCGCCACGTTTCCTACATGCAATCGACTCCGCCGGGAATAGAATGCGTATTTACTTGGCGGGAGGCGGACCCAGCTGCATGGGAAAATGTTGAGGCATTCAATTGATGGTCTGAGGGCGGACAGCATTAACTGTACTAATTTTTCTTGCTTACCTAGTCAATATTCTAATTAAATGCAAGTTATGTATGTTACATGTGACTGCAAGCAGTATGCAAACATGTTTGGATAAAAATTACTATTTCAGTTTAATAAAATGAAACATTTATGAATTAGGCGATGGATGAGACATGTGTTCCAGAACATGTCCGGCTCTCCACTCCTCCACCACTTCTCATCCCGTGTATCTCATCCTTGAAGACTATTAAGAGTGTCGCCTACCACGCGCTTCATATGCATTGCAGTGTATACGATTTTTTTACGAAACTAAACACAATGCGGATACGGACGGAATGTAACTGTAAAGACACCATGTTGATTAAAAAAATTATAATTCCTCCAACATAGCACAAAAACGGCACTTTCACTGTCGTACTTCAAAATGTACTAACAGCAAGTATGTGCAACTCAGATATAAATGTGAAGTGAACTTTGCTACAGACTTTTCACCAATAAAATTACATAATCACCGCTTGAAGTCCCAAAGTAAAAATTAATCGGTGGAAATACCGCACGCTAATGGACGACTTGAAAAGAGGCGGAGCTTCAGTCAGGTGTGGGGTACCGCTGCCGAACATAACCTTCATTTAGCTGTTTGGCTTTAAATGTCCCGGATAAGATCTACGTCAAGAAAGTTGATTATTTATTTGGAATTTGCTGCTATTTCAGGTAAACATTAATCTTATGTTTCTGCGTATCTTAACCATGAAATTGAAACTAATATTTATTACCCTTGCGTGCAAATCTATGAATGCGCAACATTTTTGCTTTCTGCAATTACTAACGTATCAGCATGTTTGTAAAAAAGCTTTGTTTCCCAGAGTATTTCCCTGCGGTGTGACGTCAGGTGGGCGTGTACTTCAAGTCGTCCATTCCGCACTTGGCTCGTTGTGGATATGAAGCATTAGACGCGCGCTTCAGCATTTCCTTTACAGCTTAGTCTCTAACGCGTAGGAAGGCGGCGCCCTTAATGTGAGACAACTTACATAGCAATTAATGAACGACTTGAAAAGAGGCGGAGCTTCAGTCAGGTGTGGGTTACAATTCCTATCTCCATGGATACCGCAGCCGAACCACTTTCATTTAGCTGTTTGGCTTCACATGTCCCGGATGAGATGTACGTCAAGAAAATTGATTATTTGTTTGAAATTTGCCGCTTTTTCAGGTATACATTAATCTTATGTATTTGTGTATCTTAACCATGAAATTGAAGCTAATATTTTTTACCCTTTCGTGCAAAATGCGCAACATTTTTGCTTTCTGCAATTACCAACTAACAAAGCAGCATGTTTGTAAACAAGCTTCGTTTCCCACAGTACTTTTCCTCTGCGGTGACGTCAGGGGGCGTGTACTTCAAGTCGTCCATTGCCAGCAACCATTCTTGTGCATTCGTCAGGTTCCGTGGAGAACTCTACCAACTACCAAGTCCGGGCTTAAGAAAACATATCCCTCCACTGATCTACCACCCACCCGGTTTGTAATGTATCTTGTCTGCTCATTGCAGAAGCGATCTGGCAGCTGACAGTGTAAAAACCTGTCAACCAAACAGATGGGTTCCCCCGTTTCACCATCGACAACGCTCACAGTCACGTGTTCGGCATCGCTGCCGCCGGTGTATGGCAGAAGCGCCTTCCTGTACCTGATCCCGAATGCTTATCAGGAGACACATTGCTGTTCTTTATGCTGGGAGGGTCGTCAGTCCTCTCGTCAGTCCCAGACGGTCAGGGCGGCCAGGGCTTACCATAACCGCGCAGCCAAATCACAAAGCTGACAAGGCAGTTGAATACCACTGACAGAAGGAGATAACACTTCTTGCAATCGCGGTGGCAGGTAGGAAAAACCCGCTCACCTAGCAACGATAACACCCACAGGTTACTGCGAGGCTATCCAATCTCTACGAATCTGCTTCGTGAACGAGTCCTATTACTAGGTGGACCAGACCAACAACCCAAGGACTTACCTTGTAAGTCTCCTCCTAAGAAGGAGTTCATAAACCACCATCACCCAGAGTCTGACCCGCGATCGGTTTCACCACAAGGCTGGGGCTTCAAGTCGACCACTTCAGTTAGTTTTAACCATAGTAGGTGTCCACCCTCCAGGGCTCCAGAACCCCTTCTTCAGATCAATATTACTCGAGATCCGCAACACAGGAAACTACTGTGTGCCTCAGTGGGGACATGCAATCTGTTCGTAGGTTGCACAGCAGGAACATTCGTACCAGCTTCTGGAAACTGGCCTAAGAAGCCCCGCCGTGGATCTTTCCCTCGTGCACAAAGGAGGGGGGGGGGGGGCACTATTTGCCCGATCTTCGACCTCATTCCGTTAGCCGCTGTGCAAGCACAACGTTCCCAGCCCTGACCACGAGGAGGCGGAGGTGGACTTGAGTGCGAGAGGCTATGTATTCACATCGCAACCCATTGCGGTTTGCGACGATGGCAGGTCTGGAGGAAATGCTGGACAGGACACAGTTGATGACTCGCATCTTCTGCATCCAGCATCCACCGCAGTTTTCCACCTGTCTGAGGGACGCTGTTACTAGGCAGGGAGGGCCCACGAACTCCCCACTGTTCTCAAGCACGCCGAGCTCCCCAGACAGCGTATTTCCCTTAAACTCATAGGTTGATTTTGTCTTCTGGTCCAGAAATACCTGAAGCGACAAAGAATTTCCACCCGTAAAATGGCCAGTAGCAAAGGAGGGCTGAGGATTAGGAGTGGTCAGGCCCCTACACATATTTTGATCCTTCTCTGAATTTAATCAAAACCCCTGTTATTTTAAAAATAATAATCCATTCAATAGATGTGGTACTGCTATCCACGAATAATACTTTTAATTTACTGATTTACGCGCGCGCGTGTGTGTGTACATATGTTTGTATGTATATATACATATATATGCTTGTATACGTAGAAACGTATGTTATCATATATATATATATATATATACATACACACACACGTATATACGCCTTCTTGTCAGGAAGTAATTGGCCCCTCTAGGTTAACATGATGGCCTGCCCGGAGCAAATAATTATCATGGCAAGCGATGAGGCAAGTGGTTGCGAGCAAGAGTCAGCAATAATGCTCCCAATCAGACAAGATAAAATCTCGTCTGACAGTAGCAACATCCGACACGTTTACCACGTGTGAGCAATCCACGGACCGACTCTGTCGGGAACCAAACCCGAATTGCCTTGATGGGAGGCGAGTGATCTGACCAGTACACCACCGCGGCCACAATATTAAAGAAAACAGGTGAATTGTACGGTCCTAAAGTTTTAAAGTATTCTGTATCAAGATGATTGTACCTAAAATAGACAGGCAAAAATCACAAATTTTTCCTATTTCATTAGCTACAAAAAAATGTTATAAGATCAGTGGAGAATGTAACGTTCTTTGAATTCTGTTCCTAATTAGAAATTTCTGGCGTACGTTGAGGAGTTTTCGAATAAGTTTACACCTGCTGAAGTTCAGCATTACCACTCGACTGCTTGATTAGTCGACCACCTGAACACCGAAACGCAACGTACTAGTACCCTTTTAAGTTGGCCATAGAAACATGTGCAACTGAGATGATCCCGAAGTCATAGTTATAAACTTTCATTGCGGGAGAAAACCATACAGACCGTAGTCGAGCTGAGCTGGAACGAATTTTGATTTTGTCTTCTGCGTAGTCTTACTTTGTACGGGATAAAATAAACCTTCTCATTGATCTCACGACTTGTATTAAATTGATTTTAGATTTAGATTTTAGAAACATAAGAATTCTACTAATGCTTTTTTTACTGTACTGTACGTATAGGCCTACATGCTTCACTTCTCAATTTTTCAACTTTATAAAGCAATATAGTGACGAGATTGGTTTCCAACATCAAATACTGTAGACACTAATACCAGACAACTCGATGCTAATAACAAAGAGAAGTGTGCGAAAAAACAACCTAGCGGCATGGGGTGGAAATTCTGAAGAAATTAATATTATTTCTTTTTTTTTATTATGGAGTTACTCTGGTTTATATGTTTAGGGTACAGCTAATTTTTTGTCATTTATCTTCGGTTGGTAACGAAAATTGGTTATTTGTCGAGAAAAAAAAGTTTTTCTCCAAAGTGTTATATTGGCAGTGTAAATCTGATATAAACAAATTGTAGTATACTGTTATCTGTTGGCTTGGCGAGGAAACAAGAATCAATTTTCTCGTAGAATTGCAAAAGCTGTCTGGTATTGCTTTATAGTGTATTTGGCAACACTACTGTAGAGTTATCAGACATGATTTCGTTCAAAAATGTTTCGAGCGATGTTGCTCAGTGGTAACATATACTAGACTCGCATTAGACAGGACGCAGTTTATATTTTCAGTCCGAGCGTCCTGATTTCAGTTTCCCATCCCCTTCCCCCACCTTCGAAATCACTCCTTGTAAATACTGGAGCAGTTCCTGCATATAGACTGTAGACATTTTCTTCCCCATTTCCGGCACGTGTGAGAAAATAGTTCCGTCTCAAATGATCTCGCTGTCTATCGTAGCAGCGAGTTAAGTCCACATCAGGTAGTTTCACAGTGGTACTGAAAATATTTCTTGTAAAGCAACGTAATTTTCACATCGAAGAGTCCACATATTGGTTTGTTACAAACAGTCTGTATCATAGTCTGTGCCTAATTTTTGGTAGGGATAAACGTAATAGTTTTTCATACTTCTACATTCAAAGTATCACCAATTTTGTAATGAAAGCAAGCCAAAATCAAGCAAAAGAATTATTTTTTGCGAACGAACTGTGCTTTATTTCGCCAGTAACAGACATAGAACTGTGCTTCGCAAGATTTCTCAGAGTCTTGAATTTTTTCAAAGCTTCCAGTTCAAACGATTTTGAGTTTTTTGCACCAGCGTGAAAAAAAACTACCTAGCAAGGCCTTAAGGTTAGTGTTAGGCAATTTTATTGTATTTTCAGTTTTTTGAGTCGTAACATTTATTAAAATTTTATTATTTAAATTTTCTTTTCATAGGATATATTCTTGGTAAACTGCTTGGTAAAAATAATAATGTAATCTTTCATTAATTTGTCATGCAGAATCATTGTAAGAGAATTTTTTAAATTCAACCTACAATTCTTTCGCAATAACTCTGCATAACAAATTAATGAAAGATTCCATTATTGATTATGTCAAGCAGTTTAGTAAGAATATATCCTATGCTTTGTCGAAGCGAATATTTTGATAATATGATTTGAATAAGTGTTATTTATTGCTTAAAAACTAAACATACAAAAAAATTGTATAACACTCCCCTTTTAAGAACTCGGTGAAGAGCACGTAAGAAAATTAACATAGCTCTGCGACTTCTAAGTCTTTATGTATACACTGGTCTTGTAGTTGGTCAGTGATAAAGTGAGCACCTTTAAAACCTTAGTTACTTTTTTCCCTTTCAAATAATTTATAGTTTCCTCCCTTTTTATTTTAAATAAAGCAACCCAAACAACAATCAAATAGATTAGATTGTGACGAACACAAATATCTTAGGTAACAATAAATTATATGTTTTAATTATTATTATTCTAGACAAGATGGTCTTCAAAAATTCTCAGTTCATTGTGAACCACTTGTACCTACCAACGGACGTAGAAAATGCGTGCAGTTTCGGGAAGGTACTTTCTTCGGGAGTGTTCCGTCTCAGTTACCGGAGATCGGTCGTTGGCGTCGCGGCGGAAGAACAGCGAGTCACGGGCGGTTAGGTGGGCGGCTTTGCAGTCACCGGAGACCCGAGCCCTCGAGCGTCACCGCCCACTCACGCCTCCGTACGTACCTCGGGTCAAGGTCACCGGCCCCTCGCCAATCGATACAGCGACGGAGAGAGCCCTGCAGCACGGCCCACGAGGGCTTTTTCGCCCTTGTGGCGCTGCCCTGCACTGGTTTTCTCAGGCCGTCGCCCCACCTGCACGACAAACTAGTCGCGTGAACAGACGCAAACTTTAAGTGTGTTCAAGTAAGGTAAAATCATAATTTAATATTCATATGAAATAGTGTTACTTTCGTAGACGATACTTGTGAGTGAAGTTTCCTCTTACTAAACAATTTTAGCTCGCATAGTTTTTTTCATAAGGGTGCGTCAAAGTCGAAATTTGCGTGTTCTGCTGCCACGCAAATAGTGAAAACCAATTGACTAGTGTAAGTAAAATAATTTACAGTGAAATCGCACTTATGCTGTTTTAGTGAATTTACTTATCCTATAAGAGAGCAGACATCATAAAACTGTCATACTGTAATATTGGAAAATGGTTTTCAAAAATTTTACAATTATTTTGTTTTGACAATATTAGGCATGGTAGTAAAATTAATTTTCAACATGTCTTTGTCACGGTTTTACATTATCTGCTCTCTGTAGAATCAAATAAATAATATTGGCAAAGACAGCCTCAAAAAAATCCCATTACCTTAAGTTCTTTCTCCAGAAATAAACCTCCACAGGACCACCGTAAAGAGGGGCGAAGAGAGCAGCATTCGAGATGAAAATATTGCGATCAGGACTGATTTATGTCAAAGAAAATTTTATAAACAGAAAATATTTTTCGAAAGTTATTAAGCTAAGGGTTCTTTTTTTTTTATTAAGGAAATTATGTTGTACGCAACCGCGAGAATAATCAATTAAGCTGTTGAGGATAAACTGAGCACTGCTTACAGTTTTCTGACAGCCATTATTCCTCCACTTGTAAAATTTTAAATACGAAAACATCCATGTAACTAAAAACTAGTGTAAACATTTCACAACTCTCAAAACTTTACTTATATGGCCCCAAATAACATTTTTTTGTCATTGGGAAGTGCTCAATTAAAAGAGAATCACCTACACGAACACAGTCTTGATGCGTCGTAAATTGACCAACTGGAACTAGAAGTCAAAATCTCTTAGTCCGTGACTCACAATACCTACGTTAGCACCAAGTATTAATATAAACAATAAATGCGATCAAATGCTGCAGAGCAGAGCATGAACGTAAACAGTTTTGGCAAACTAATTCAAAATAATGTAGGTATTCATAAGCAGGCAAATTAAAGTGCGTAGATAAGCACATTTGAATATTTTTTGCTGCGTAGATCCCAGTAGACAATCCCTACATCCACAGAAGATTAAGATCTACGAACACGATAATTTATTGTAGACTATTAAATGAAGCGGCTATCATAACAGGGGCAGGTGATATGGTTAGATTTATTGTTTAACTGTGTGGTTAACTATGAGGTATGAAGAAAATAGTAAATACGGTAAATGTTCAATGAATAAACCCACGTAATAAATTAATTTATATTTTCTTACAAAAATATGCACATTTACGAATAGTCTTAATGAAGCAATCACACACCCACAAACACACACACACACACACACACACTCTCTCTCTCTCTATCTGTCTATCTATCTATCTATCTATCTAACCAAAAATATAATTTCACTTTCTATAGGTACAATAATTAAATTGGTTAGTTAGGAAAATAGTTCGAGCGCTGCATTAAATATTGTTGAAATATGATCGTTCCTTCAACATATACTTCCCAATTGAGTATGTTATTTCAGAAGCCCAACTCATGTTGTGTCACAATACAAACACTTCGCACAAAATATATGTTACGTACTTGCACGTTGTATGAGGAGTACTTATGTATGGTTTTTCAATTTAACCCATGCATATTTCCTCCAAAACATCATGAGTTACTGACGTGTGATGTTTGTGCAATAAAATTACCTATATGTAGAGCCGTGATTTTATGGCGAAAGGATATTGTAAAATTTGGTTTCGATGCTTCATGTGCACACCTGCAGCTCTGCTACATCGTCTGTGGTTGAATGATTTTACTCTCACTTGTTTTGGCAAATTATAGACGTGCAGACTCACAATAATCTTATTCTGATTGGTGCAGTCAAATGAGAAACGAGTCTGAACAAAGACACGCTGCCAATAACCTTGAAACAGAACTGCCGATGTGCACGTGAGTCACTGAAACAAAGTGGGGCAAAAACCTTTTCGCGACAAAATCGTGGCCCTACCTATAAGAATATTTAAAGGAAACGCGTTCATTTCGTAGCCCCCAGAGTGTTCTCTAGAGAAGTGGTGAAGCGTAGACGTGTTCGAAATAAGTAGAGATGGTGAACTTGTATGATTGGACGACCCACGTGACACGGTGTAGCTGTTCACTGAGGATCAGTCGTAACGCACCAGAGTTAGCACTGTCACAGTCAAATAGGGACTCACCAGTAACGAAATAAAATAGTCGGAAACGAGTACACGACATTGAAGCCTAGCAAACAATCAACTTTTCCCGCGATAAATAACCATCTCTGAACATAATCGTTACGTAGCTACGAGTGTGAATAGTCTGCTGTCTGTAGAACCATTAAACTAATAAGAACACGTTATGCTCGTCAGCCAATATTGCGTCTGACGTATCTGACTAATTCTTCAATTATACGAACACAGTTGCAGCAAAATGCCCCACTTGTCGGGTACACGTCGTTTGCCCTAAAGTGTAGGGCAGACGCCTTTAGGACAAACGACGTACTCCCCACTGGTCGATTCCTACAGGCATGTTAATACCACGTGCTCACAGTATATAGTCGGATCTAATACAGCTTCCCTTGAAACGTGACTGCGCTTCGTTTCTCTTCATTAGTAGGCGAACTAATAGGCATGTTTAAGAGATGATGGTATATTGCGAAACATTTTTGGACCAACATAATCTTGAAAGCACTGTCGTTTCTTGCGACATGTATGATTGGTAGGGACAGGAAAATTTCGCGAATTCAATGACCTGCAGGCTAGAATCCATTGTACTATGCATACAGTATTCAAGCCCCGTCAATGGACGACTTGAAGTACACGCCCCCTGACGTCACCGCCGGGGAAAAATACTGTGGGAAACAAAGCTTGTTTACAAACATGCTGATTTGTGAGTTGGTGATTGCAGATAGCAAAAATGTTGCGCATTCATAGATTCGCATGCGAGGGTAAAAAATAGTAGTTTCTACTTCATGGTTAAGATACGCAAATACGTTAAGTTTAATGTTTACCTGAAAAAACGCTAAATTCCAAACAAATAATCAATTTTCTTGACGTACACTTCATCCGGGACATTTGACGCCAAACAGCTAAATGAAGGTTATGTTCGGCTGCGGTATCCATGGAGATAGGAATTGTTTCCCACACCTGACTGAAGCTCCGCCTCTTTTCAAGTCGTCCATTCGTCCTCTGACTGCTGTTCCACTGAGTGGCAGCTAGTGGACAAATGGTCGGGGCTTGAGTACGCATAGGATAGTTGATTCTAACATACAGGTCACTGAATTCGCGAAATTTTTCTGTCACTAATGATAGGGTGTTTGTTATACATCTCACACAACGTAGCTGTCTGCAGACCAATAATAGGCATCCGCATCAAATATTACAATAGCGGTATTATTATTAGCTCAGTCAAATAGGGAAACAGTTCCAAGTGCAAGCGAAAGCCAGTCATCTTTTGTTAAGTTGAACGCACGTTGAAACCTAGCAAACAGTCAGGTTTCCCCGCGATAAACTATCAATCATCTCTAGGCATGTTGCATTGGCGACGGATTTATCATCCAAATTACACGCCTTGAAAGGACATCATAATGCCTGCATACGTTTCAGATGTTACAAAAATACGCTAACTTTATACACGATTTTCTCGAAAACGGCTAACTCTAGCAATTTTCGACAAGAATACCTTTTTTATTAGTTCTCCACGCTTATTTAATATTCTGTAATAGAACATGAATTACAGTGAAGTGTTCCGAAGTTATAATCAGAAGAAAAGTGTCGTGCACCAATTGAACAATGATAGGCCAATGACGTTACCAAATTGAATCACTGAGAAGGAAGTAAATTTGTTTATAAGACACTGTACAATGTATCGTCGTTTAATATTAAGTAGTTTTTGAAGTTTTTATTGAATTGTAATTTAAAATCTATTTTCAGGGTATCATTACTCCCACAATTATAATTTTAGAGACAACTTGTTTGAAAACACATTTTAGGTATGTTATTTTTTTGTGAGCTATCACCACATGAAATCAACACACTCCGGCCTGACTCATCGTATATACACAACACACACACACACACACACACATATATATATATATATATATATATATATATATAAACAGACACAGGATGTTCTTGAACACACATACACACATATATGTGTGTGTGTGTTGTTCCTGTACTACAACAAGTACAAACACTGTGACGTGTGTTTCTTTACGAAAAAATTAAGCAGAAAATATTTAGTTTACTTAGCAGCTAGGTTTAATACTTAGGAAGCGATGAACATTAGAATATCGAGTTTTAAAACCGTATTTTATTAAAATGTCGGAAACTGAATTATCTAAAACGACTATACTCTGAATATTAATTTATGTTCTCAAGATCTTCAAACCCACGTGAAATGCTGTTTGATACCTTTAACCATTGCTTAAACAACAGGGGTGGCCACCCTCTAATTGGATGCAACTTTTGTACCGTCGGGATATTTGACATTTGAAGATTTTTTAGTAATGTAAGATGTAATGAAAATGTTTCTTTTATTAAAACTGTCTAGGAGTGATAATTTTTGTTAAAAATGCATAAGACTGCCAGGAGAGCGTAGGTTCACGATACCGTCTCAAGAGGTACAAACACCGTGAGATGATTCTATATCCAAAATGGAGTAGAAAACATTACATACCAACAATGTCGTACGGTAACTCGTAAGGGAGATACCCACCCTTACAAATATACATTCTAAAATATTGTAACTGAAAATAATAATATGTACCGAAAATTAGACAAATAAGTCTGTGAATGATGGTGTCCCTTTACGTTGATATTAAGGTTTTTTGGAGTATACACATTTGCTACATCGAGAAAACAAAGGGATGGTATGTTGCTGCCAATGTGTGACAAACACTTCGGTTTTTTTTGCTTTAAAAATATGCAATACACATACATAATAAACGTCACCTTCATGGGACACTTTAATACGAAATATTTGAGAGGAAAAACATGTGTGCACTGTGTTTCCAGCCAGGTACGCAACCCGCGTTGCAAGGCTAGTCATGCGACCACGGTTTAGTTGCTGTGTGTGAAGATGGATTACATGATAGGACAGTCGTTTCTGCAGATATTCTGATAGTTGTATTCCAAAAAGGAAAACTTAGAACAGTTACTGTAAAATACATGTGGAAATTTTGCAAGTCACGTTCCCGTGCAATTATCATCTACGGGAAAACCGTATACATGGAGGTTGTTCAACCTCTTCGTACACCTTCTCCCTTGGATTCGTCCCTGCAAAAAAAAGTTTATTATTATTTTTTATCTATGCTCTAAAAAAACAGTTTGAAATCATGAATCACCAGTCTACGTCATTCTATTTTTGATTTTGAAGTTAATAGCCACGGGTGTCACTTTTAACGACAGTTGCACCTTAACTAAAACCCTGTATCTTATTTTATTGCAGACGGGGTCCGGTGATTTTCGGAGCGGATTCGTGTTTTAGCCTTACTTGCAAGGCTTTCATTAAAACAAGAAAAATAAAGCAATGGTTACGAACGTTTATTGTGGATATAACTAAACTTGAGTTTGTTTGAAAGAAAATTTACATATTGGTTTAAATGGAACCCAGGTGTTTTCCGGTCATCACTGTAATCATTGAAGTCTTACAAGTGACAATTTATAAATCGTTCTTTAGGAGAAAGATTATTGCTTATCTTAATTTCAGACCAAAAATGTTACTCATTCAGCAAAATGGGGGCGCTCAGTGCTATACTACTTTATAATGTGTTGTCGTTGCATTCTTACAATTTTTTTTACTTGCTACAGTTGTTTGGGTAAGGTGTAATTTTTTATAGAAAATCTTAAATGCTTAATTAAACAAGCTGAACTTTTGTGGTTTGACATTCAAAACTGTTATTTGGCGAAAATTACATTTATTGGAAATTATTAGAAATTTGATTGAATAAATTTCAGTTACGAAAATGAGCAATTTAAATCGGTATGCCAGTTTTATATCCAATAAAACTGAACAAAGATTTTGTGCCTACAGTGTTTGCATAAAAAAATATGTGACCACGATGAATACGATCATGTCAGGTGGAGTATAATCAGACGTAGCAGATTTTTATAACTTAACATTTTTTTTATGTACTAATGAACGAATTTTCGTGATGATATGTAGTGGGGCCAATAAATGGTTTTCTTATGAATATCAGAGCTTGGGCGAAATTATTTTCCGAACTATTTCTTGTGTAGTGAATTTTTAAATGATAGGACGAAGTTATATTGCAATGGCGTATGTCCACAATAATACAGTTTGTTATTCTGTCCCATTGCAAAAAAAATTTTAAAAACATTAAGCAGTAATATGTTATCGACATTTTTCGTTGTCATAAATCATCTCCCTACGTTTTTCTGTCTCACTGCTAATCATCGTGTGATACTTTTCTAACGTTTCATAAGATATCTAGTAGAACGGCATGCACGCTACCTAGCTCACATTTAACATTCATGACACGGACAGACTCCAAGCAACGACCCCCTGCGTGCATATTCATGCTCACGGAAGAAATCACAAATGTCACGTGAGGTCAGGTCACCTGTGCTGCCCTACAGAGTTGCAAGACGTGCTTCTTGCGCTCTCTTCAGTTCCGCTTTGAGCCCTTGTCCTTACCCCTTCTCCTTTATACCCCTCTATGTCTTCTTGACTTCTCACGCAACAGCGACCACCTTCACTCCAGACGTTTGCTATTCACCGTCCGCTGGGTCACAGCACGATATTCAACTATGAATACAGCGTAATGTACTCTGCTTGGTTAAGGGGGCCACCCACCACGCGCTTAAAATGTGTTGCAGTATGTTCGAAAATAGGTTTTTTTACTACACTTTTCCTCATACGCCCATTGTGCCAACGTACGAAAAGAAAACACACTTCGGACAAGATCAGAAGGTCATTGTTAAATCACCATGCGCATTACAATAACGGTTTCTAAGCTCTCCAACATAGCTATTTATAAAATAAATTTAGACTGCCGTTCTTCAAACTGTAACAACCGGATGTGTGTGAAACTCAGATTGATATGTACACTGAACTCTGCTACAGACGTTCCACCGCCCAAAGTAGAAACGGTTCGGCGGGAAGCTTGCACGCTAGTTCAGCGCTTGGCACGTTGATGTGTGTGAAACTCAGATTGATATGTACACTGAACTCTGCTACAGACGTTCCACCGCCCAAAGTAGAAACGGTTCGGCGAGAAGCTTGCACGCTAGTTCAGCGCTTGGCACGTTGATGCGACGCGGCATTCGATTCGCGCTTCAAGGTCGACCTTACTGCTCCGTCGCTTTTGAGTCTCTACCGTGCAGGTAGGCGGCGCCCTTAAAGGTGAATAATAATATTTCTAAACACATATTTCGTCCACGAAACAGCAAAATGTCGTTACCTCTCGTTTTAACTGAAGTTAACGTTTCGCTGTATAAAGACATAGGCCTAATGGCTATTTTACACTTTCAGTAAAAATGGTCCAAGGACTAATCTGGGTTTATTTTTATGTATATCAGAATACTTTTTCTCCTATAATTATTTTAAAAATGGTTTTCAGTGAAACTCCAGTATTGTGGGATACGACGTATGGGAGTTTCATGTACGATTTTGTAAAGATATGAATTAGGAACACTACAAAATCCGTCGCTTCAAACACTGAAGTAATACAATTTTAAATTCGTTTAGTTGTATTTCGGTAGTGATGCCACGTTGGCGTTATAGACTGTTTTAAGACCTACCTGTCAAGAACGGTAATATTAATTTTGATCTCAGACATTAGTTTTTCTAGGTATGAACATAAATATTCAGAATCTAAAAGAAATAAAAGTATATGTCCTGGGCGCATAAAACACATCTTCATATTTCATAGTTCGCCATGAAATTATAGGTTCACCTCTGGATAAGGGTAGCTGCACGCCAGTTAAGTGACTTCCTCCGCGCGTTCCAGGCCGCCCTTAGCGTTTCCGCACTTGCTAACTTGGGACGCGTAACATACGTCTTCCCAGACGGCTACCGTAGGAGAAGGTATGAGCAAAACTAAAGATCGTGTATTTGATACATAGTACATCGTATAACTTAATAGAGAAAAATGTAAAGATGATGATGCAAACTTAGGAAATAGAGGCTCATTTAGAGTTTTAAAATTGAACAGAAAAATAATATTAGCGAAAGAAGACTTGCGAAATCTAGAGTGGAGTTGATGGAGAATCTATAGATATGGAGACGTAAATCCGAAGAGTAGGCCTGTAATGTTGCAATAAAAATACGAAATATTGTGCTCAATATAATCTTGGAATAAGTTGCACTTGAATTCACGCAAGGGATACTAAAATGCTTAATATGCAATATAGTAACGAAAACTTATTTTCCGAAGAGGATATGTTGAAGAAAGCGGGTGCTTTTACACTTTTCTGGAAATCAAATTAGAGGTACAGGTGCTGGAACCAAAAGAACACGTTGGAATCAGAAGAGACAGTACTGGAATAAATGGTGAAAATGTCACTTATATTCTGGGTAAGGTAAGAGTGCTTTGCGTCTCTTCGACAGCGAGGTTATTAAAGATGGTGGCGTGTAACTCGAAACTATTACAGCGACTAGGATAGGAATCGACAATGACTTTTTTTAAGTAACCATCTGAGCATTCACCTGGAGAGATTTTGGTAAACCATGGCAAATGGAAATCAGGATGACCGGAGCCAAGGATCAAACCCGTGTCCTTCCGAATGTGAGCCCAGCGTGTTAACGTTGCTCCACCTCTCTCGGTGACTTACGATCCAAGTAGTGACGGAACCAACCAAGACTGTCTTAAATATTAACACGATGCACTTAAATATGAAGGGAGAACCAGACCTGCATGCTGTTGTGATGATGAGGTGGTGGACTACATTAAGGGTGAACTGAAGTGTGGATGTCTCTGGCGACTATTAATAAAAAGTGCAACGTTACTCGTGCTTATTTACGTATTTTTCGGAAGGGTTCATAATTGTTTCTTCCTGTCTTACATTTGTAAAGTCCCCATTGCATCATCCAGCGCTGTGTGTTTTCTGGTTTCCACTCCAGTAATTTTGTCGTCCTGAAATTTTTATCAGTCCTGGTTATTTAGATTGGTGTCTCGTGCTATTTCATGTTTTATTGGTTTCTGTGTGTTGTATTTGGCATCATTTACTACGGAATTTATTATGTATTTTTATTTTACAGTTATGACTGGAGCTAACCTTGGCTAATTTCCTTTCTTGGGTTTCTAGTTTCATCTGATTATTTGAGACGATATATTACAGCAATGGCGTATGTTCACGATCTTCCTAAGCATAACAAATATTGTTTTGTGGATGTTGGAAGACACACACACAAGGTGGTCAAACAAGAGAGGTAGAGAGGGCAGGGCAGGGCAGTGGCGTGTAGGCGGACACCAGATGTAGCGAGCTGAGAGGCAGATATTGACCGTCCTAGAGCAGCCACCCTGAGACCGCCCACGGCACGTGCAAGCCGGCACACGTGTACACCCGGCACAGCACGCCACTGCCCCACACAGTCTGCACTCTCACCTCGTCGTCATCAGGGTTCGTGTGGAACATCAGTCGTCATGTTGGATCATTTCATTTTTACCTCTATGAGCTTTACGTCTCGTCGACAGTGATTCGCTCTTTTTAAATTCTAAGAAGACTAGAGTAAATTTTGCTATTATAGCGTGAATTCTATTTAGCTTGCGCTACAATATGGGCATAGCATTTGAAGTTTTAACGTATATTTAGGCCGCAATAAGTCTAACAATTACTTTTTTGGTCTTAATTTGATGGACTGATCGCAGCGTAAATATACGTTAAAAATATTAACAGCGATGATTGTATTGTAGCACAATTTAAATAGGTTTCCCTCAATAATCGCAGATTTCACATTTAATTTTTTAGAATTAGAAAAAATCCAGCATTATGCACATAATGAATTTCCGTTTGAGGCGTGCAAACAGTAATCAGAATTTAGTTTTCACTTTGAATCATCCAATATGTCACGAGAGCGGCTTCACGATTAACTCCGGTCACTCTGCTCGAAAGTAGGTGTGGCGTACCATGTGTTTATTTGCGTATGCTCTGTATGTGATGAATACCAGCGCGTACTCCATTATCGTGTAACAAGCTCGATTAGTGGCTAGTATACGCACCTGAGCACCAGTTCTTGCGGACTTATTAAGCTGAGCGCCCACTAGAGGCAAGGGGCGGCAAGGCGTGGAGCGGCAAGGCACGCGACTCTGCGCCCACTTGCAGATGGCAAGGAGTGGCAAGGAGCAGCAAGGAGCAGGTTGACATGGAACTGAGACTATGTTCAGGCAGTAGTTGTAAGAAACATGTCTGATAGCAGTGAGGATGAGGTGTTTTTGTTATATTGTTGGGCCCAAGAAGAGGAGGAAGAAGATGCAAGAAATGTTAGAACATGGGTCCATGATATCAACACAAAAAGACCTGTGTTTGGTGAGCACCATCACTTATTTCCAGACCTCTTAAGGGACACACAAAAATTCATACAGTACTTTCGAATGT
>PNEQ01095657.1:0-64853 GCA_003012365.1 Medauroidea extradentata | reverse complement strand
TCCGGAATGCGAGGAAAGTGTTTTTGTCCTTGCTCCACCAAGAGGATGGTTGAAATTTGTGATCGAGCCCAAGACCTCCGGAATGCGAGGAAAGTGTTTTTGTCATTTATCAACCAAGAGGATGGTTGAAGTTTGTGATCGAGCCCAAGACCTCCGGAATGCGAGGAAAGTGTTTTTGTCCTTGCTCCACCAAGAGGATGGTTGAAGTTTGTGATCGAACCAAAGACCTCCTGAATGCGAGGCAAGTGTGAGTGTTATATAACCATTATAATTTCCTAAAAAGTGCAATTCTTCTTTTAACTCCATTTACAAGGCGATTGTCAAAAAACAATTTATCATACGTAATCACCAGCCAGAGTCTTGATTTTCATTTCCAGGACGAATGGAAACAACAGGTCTGTGTGCTTCAATGAAATAATTCATACGTAAACATCTCTATAAAGTGACTTCAAATCGTACGTGTAAATACAAAACGATTTTTGAAAATATGTTTAGTAGGTGAAGCTTAATAAAGGCTGTTTAAGCATATCCCATCTGTGACAGTCCTAAAAATTTTAAAAGCAAACAATTAAGTATTTTCAAACAATAATGTATATTTTAGTTGTAATCAACCCTCTTTGACAGCCAAAGCCTACAGAGATACCGTCTTCTATATTTTCCACTAGTTCGTTTGAAGGATTTATTGAGGAGAAATACTCTGCCGTAGGTTAGACATGCAGAGAAGAGTATGTACCAGACATTGCTTTTTGTTTTAAGATATGCTAAAAAATATAGGTTTTTAAGGATTTAGCACTGTTCGTGTAACGGCATGTGGTAGATGTTGTTAAATTGGTTATCTTGGTAGAGCACGAATATATAGGCTTTATACAGCGATGCCATACATAATCGCACTATTTAAAACGTGTCCAGTCCATATAAAACGCATTATTTTACTTGTAAGATCGTTTAAATCCCGGATCGCTGTCAACGTAGGATACGTACATAACCTGAGGGCTTAGAGGGCAATATTTTTATTCAGATTTGTTATTAGCTCCCTTATAGATAGCAGCTTTCATTTTAAAATGACACCCATTTAGAACATAATCGTGAACATTGACTGAAATTGATCGGTGTTATGCATCAATAGACAATGTGCCAATTGCTAGTTCGGTGTTAAATATTTGTCTGCATTATTACGGTCTTACAAAAATTATTTTACTTCTATATCCTGTGATTGTGAATATTGCATTTATAATGGGCTACTAAAATACATTTTGTAAGACTGTTTCATATCCGGATAACTTACAGCATGTTTTACTAATTAATTTAAATTTGCGCATGGTCTGTTTATATATAAGACCGTCCAATTACCAGATGAGAATTCTCTTAGAAATGCCTGGGGGCCGCGGTGGCCGAATGGTCAGACCATTCGCCTCCCACCGAGGCGATCCGGGCTCGATTCCCGGAGGGGTCGGTCCCCGGATTTTCATATGTGGGAATTGTGCCGGACGATGCCGTTGTTCGGCGGGTATTATCGGGAATCTCTCCCCCCCCCCTCATTCCGGCGCCGCTCCATACTCACACCATGCCACCCCTCACCATTGCTAAAGACCTGACCCAAATCTCTTATTCACTCTTAGAAATAACTGTAGGTGATTGGCTTTTTGAACCTAGGTTAAAGTGTTGGAACGTTTTATGACATGCTCTACGAAACTGCGTCTTTATTTTGTGATTTATTTCGATTGGTGCGATAAATTATAACACTTTTCTGTGGTGCATAACGACAGAAGAGTCACATTTTTGTATCTACTTCTTCGACATATTGAAGCTTGAAACCAGTAACTTGGACGTAGTTATGTAAAAGGGAACCAACTCACAGATTATTGGCGGTGCGGAATAAAGTGAGCACTAATAAAACCTGCCAATTTTTTATACTATGCTAATTCGTATCTTTCCGCGTGTACCGGCTAACCACGAGAAATGTCTAACCTCTCTGAACACTTCACTTGATGTTTGCGCGAGTAAGATAAGTTGTGACGTCAGTAAGAATCTTTACAGTTTGATAAAAATAAAAGTCTACTACTTACATAAAATACAACTATGTCGATTTAGGTTGATTTGGTTTCAGTATGACTGCAATTAAGTATGAAAATATATGGAACTATATTCCGTAATTTCACCGCCAACCACACAAGTAGTAATGCAAAAATAAATTATGATGAATTATATGCAGTAACGGCTAGTGATGTTATTCAAGTGTTAATTTTTTAGTGTTAGTTTTATTCCGAACGACCTATAATATATTTTGACATAATCATACCAAGTAGAAGGGTCAGATCCAAACTGTGTCCTAGAAAATAACCCGCATTAAATCGTAACAACTCAAGGATAAAAAAAAACGTAGAAAAACTTGTTTATACAAGTGTTTGATACTAAGTTACTTTTACCTTGAATATCCCAGTTGCAGCGAACTGTGGGTTGGTCCCACTTCGCATTGATATGTCCAATTCGCTTACGTGTTGACACTAATGCCTGTCACTCGTACTAATTTTTCGAACGATCAAGGATCGTCGAGCTTTCCACGTGTATTTTAAGGGATATGGAATGGAGAGGCAAGACGTAGATAGAACGACTGAAATACTCATTCGTCGATAAATTCTTAACTACTCATTGTAATTCGAATGGGATTTTTTTCAGTGTAGATATTGTATTATAAAATGAGGGAAAAATTTGGTACAAATATGAAAATAAAATAAGACGTTGAAAACTGATGTCAACCGCGCCCTTAACTTAAGCATTTGTATTTTTATACACTACGAATGTTAATAAATAATCGAAAATAGCGTTTTTAATGATTTTACCAAAAACATTCTCAATAATTAATAATAGATCCGGAATGGTAGTGTACTGTATAATTGTGTCTGCCAAATTAATATAAACTTTATTCTTTAATAAACTAAGAGGGTTACATATTTTACAGCTACGTATTTACTCAACATCATTGTAGATGTTTATATTTTTTCTGCGTTTACATACTTCTGATTGTAGTTTTTCCACGCGAAACATATAGAGCTTGGGTAATAATGAGTTTTACCTTCTTTTGGGACTTGTATTCCTGGAAGATTATACACTCAGTGTGGATATTATATCAGCAATATTAAATCGGACATTCCTGTCGGGAATGAAAAAGTAAATATTTATTGCAAACATCCCTAGTTAACCGTAGCAGAATAACATAGGTAACGTGACTTGAGAACCTTTGCCATTTCCATTTGTTTGTTTACTTACTGAATGCATGTCAACCGCTCGTCTGATCGAGAGGTGTGCAAACCATTACGGAAGTTTACCAATGCTCGTAATATTTACAATTCCGCCGCAATTTCAGGAAAACCAAGGTGTTTACATTATTAAACGTAAACAATATTCTCATGAGCTATAAAGTTTTTCCATACAGATACAAACACATTGTTAAGAATAATATTATTTCTTTCTCAGTAACCTAAGTTAAATAATTTGTTCAGATTAAATCTAACACGATATACGAAACAAAATTTATTACACTGTAAAAAGAGGTTTGTTAAATTATGTTCGGAAAATGCGCCTGACTGTACTAAATATTATGACGTTATTGTTTTAAATTTCAGCATACTTAAAAACTAAATAATGTAGTTACTTTACAAACGTTCAAGACAGTGTCAGCATAATTTACATCAAATAAATCCCCTGCTATTTTGACCAATTCTAAAACTTATTAAATGGAAGATTTAAAATAACGGGTAAGATTTTTAGAACTTAGTAATACCTAAAAGTGTAACTAGTCTGAAAATATATCGCTCCACAATGAAGCGTCGTAAGTTCTTTCCTTTCTTCTCTTGGTGTCGAAGATTCGTGTACGTCTGACGTAAACAATAAAAACAAGAATTCTAGCCAGCATACTTCAGTGAAAATAACTAACATTAAATTATTTTAAGTTTTCAATATAAGTAGAGTTTAATAAAGACGAGTGAATAAAAAAACCTTGTGTGTAAAAAAAGTTGCTCCAAATTAAAATAATATACCATACTGTAATTACTACAGGAAGTGTACACATTTTTATTAATGATTGTGAAATTTTAATTTATTTCAGTTGTAGGTAAGTAAATTAACTATTTCTAATTCAAGACAGAAATCAACGGAATTGTTAAATTTTGGCCGCATATCATTAGAGAAACACTGTGAAAATTTAAGGCATTTTCGTAAGCTCTTGAGGGTAGAGTTTGTAAGACAAAATTTTGGCTCAAGAGTTTAAAACATAACCCTAGTAAATTCTATCCCTAACCAAATGCCTACATGACAGCTTCTCTATCTAGCGGCTAGTGGACGAAAAAATTCATTTTGCATGGAAATAAAATGTAAATAGTACACATAACCAAAACCTCAAAGAATTGATACTGAATACACTCAGTTCGAAATATCGAATAAACAAGCCTGAAACTGGCTAAATTATTTAAATTACATTAAATAATATGCAATATGTAAGATTTTTGGTTCCCGCCATCTTGAAATCCTCAACAGCATTACAGGCCTTCATGAAGGTCCAGGTGATCGACGAAACATGATCACGTGACTAAGAAAACCTACCCTACTTCATCCGGGTGAGATTTTGAAAACGCCTCTCAAGGACACTGTCGCAACTAGACATGTTGGTTATAATGTTATGTAAATATATGTATAGATCGTTCAGGATAAAGTGAGCACTACAAATTTAACCTTTGAAAAATATCACTAGCCGTTACTGCATAGAATTTGACACTAACGATAGCTGCCTTACTACTTGTATGGTTGGCAACGAACTAACCGAATGTAGTTCTGTATATTTTTCTATTTAAATAAAACACTACTGAAATAAAGTCCATTGAAACGCCATATTTGAATTTTACATAATTGATAAACTATTCTTTATCAAAATATGAAGGTTTCTGCCGATTGCAAAATTTATGTTACACGCGCATACATCACGTGACGTGTCCAGAGAGGCTAGACATGTCCCGTCGTTTGTCGTTACGCACGGAAATATACGAATTGGCTGAAAATAGAAACTTGGCCGGGTTTTTTTGAGTGCTGACTTTATCCCGAACCTTCTATAATGGTGTCACAGCTTTGAAGCTTGTATGACTGGACCAATAAGATCGCAAACGCTGCCTGGAAGGCATTTGCTTAAGGGGGATTTACAACGATCCGTCGCGCCCGTTCGTCAACCTTCCGTCGATCACGTGACCTCCAGCCAATCAGGTGTCTGGAATATCCATCCATCCGTCGAAAGCTTGCCAAGCTTTAACTTTTTACGGACGGGCGGGTGAAATCACTGCTTTCTAGAGACGGCGACTATCGTTTTAACTGTTTATTTTAATAAGAAGGCAGTGATTTTTTTATATTTGTTAGACGATGCAGTAAATTATATTTTAAAATACGACAGTGATAGTTTTGGCATTCCGGAAAAATTAAAACATCAACCGAAATTATTTTTTTCATAATGCTTACTCACAATACACCATAAGTAATTTAATTAGTAGATATTTACGCTCGTTAAATTTCTGTGTGGCGAAGAACAGTTTTTACAACTATAAGCAGCTGTAGATTGAGTAAAAATCTGAAAAAATTAAAAATATACTTAAGAAAATGTTTTATTTCCCACAGAAGTTTTCTGTTTGTACATTGTTAGCTTTGCAAATTAAAGGAATAACGACGGACGGATGACGCATTTTTGTAAATCGCTAGCATGTCTGACGGGCGGACGCGACGGATCGTTGTAAATCCACCTTTACTTAACACATCGCCTACAAGTGCAAGGTGCTCTACTAGCGTTAGTTCTTCCATCGATGGCTTTTATTTGCATGTCGTGTGCAGGAAAGTCAAGAAATGGATCCAACATCTTATGATACACTCAGCGAGACAATTTCAAATACAGTCAAGTCTCATCGGATCTCGAGCTCAAAAACCTTTTTCACCATGAAATGTTGCACAAACAAATTGCAGAACGGAAGTTAGTTTCAGCGCACACGAGATAGTAGCAACGAGTCCAATGTTTGAATATAGTAAAAAATTACACTGAAATGCGTTTCAAGCAATTAAGTCAGAAATGTTGTAGGTCCACACGCTGTACCCTAAAACTTTCGTGTTTCTAAACATTGTGGTAATAGTTTGTTCCCACCACTCACCCCAAAATGACATTGAAATTTTACATTCCAACGGGTGGCTACATTAAAAACTGCGGAATTAAGTTGTTTATTATTTTAATGTACAATGTACAAGTTGGAGTTAAAATTGGTATTCTGATGTATTAAACACGCTAAATCATCCAAAATGTTTATATCATATTAAGAATAAGTGTCTTATTAATTTAAATTGCAATTATCTTCTTTAGTGTAACTTACATACTGGAGTTGTCAAGTGTATGTAAAGTTGTTCTTAAGACATTAAATAAAAGTTTTTACTTTTCTTGGTTATTTATAGCGATATAAATTAAAATATATTCGTAGTTTTAACCGAGTTGTCAAAACGTAAAATTAAAATGTCCGTAGTAAAATTATATTAATGGGTTTAAGAAAGGTGACCTGTAACAAATATACCTTATAAGGTAAAAAATATTTAGGATTACAAATGTTTGCATAGAACTTGAGAATTCTAACTACAGACGTTGGTACAAGGGCGAATGACCTGCATTAGAGGGCGTAGGCCAGAAAATATGATTTTATTTAACTTTGTGGTAAATTATTTTGCTGTCAAAGTATTTCTTTAGATTGCAAAACTTCAGAGTTGTTCAGTCCAAAAATATGGAGCTTTATTAGTTTTTTGCGAATAACTAAACAGCGTGTAAGACTATTGCTTAAATTATATAAGAATCATATAAATTTACATGTTTGCTCTTGGAATTTTATGCTCACTTTTTGCTTGTGATCCATAATAACTATTATTTAGGAAATAGATCAATTCAGTCAAGTGTATATGTACAGTAAGTACACATTAAGTTTAGTTGACAGCGAGGTCACTAGAGACTGCGAAATGCAACTCGACACAGTTACAGAAACTGGGAGAGGAACCGGCCAATGCCTTTGTTAAAGAACCTACCAGCATTCACCTGGAGCGGTTCTGGAAAACCACGATAAATCGAAATCAGGATGACTGGAGCCTGGGATCGAACTACTCTTGTCCTGCCGAATGCGAGTCTTAGTAACCCTTGCCCCACAAGCACACACACATTCTGTTTAAAAAAATATGTGCGTACTAATTGTTGTCTGATTTGAAATACATGAACATTTTAGTAAAAAAAGTAGTTTACATATTCAGATTATCTTGTAGTAGATTCGCGAAGCTAGAAGAAATTCTTGAGACGTACGCTGCTTGCAAGTATGTTGTTTGATGATACACACAGCCACGGAGTGTGTGAGATGTTCTGATTTGTAATAAATAAATTATTAAATAAATAAATATCACAGTTATGTCCAACAATTTATGCACCGACGCAATGAAACTCCTTACTTCGTTTCAGCCATGACCATGAATGCAGGAAGGAGTATCAGCCAGTCACCCCAAGACTGGAAGACCAGAGATGAACGAGAGATGACATGAAATGCGACAGTACAGATGGAGCAGCGAAGGAATGAAAGAGCGGGAAAACGAGAACACCCCGAGAAAACTGGCTGGCCAACAGCATCATATACCACGTTTGGCACGTGTGAAAAATCTGTGAACAGCTCCGCCGGTGATCGAACAAGGATCTCCTTGGCGAAAGGCCAGTGGTCTGAACACTCGGCCGTCACGGTTCTTGGAGACGTTTTGCATGGAGTAATAAATTCTGTTCTCCGTGGAAACGAACACTAGGTGCATTTCCGGAAGATATCAATGTTTGGCAGCATAAATTGTAGAAACAAAAATTCTTTACAACGTCTGTAGGAGATGACAAATCTGACAACCATCATTTAATGTAAAAAACCAAATTCAGATTTATTATTAACTAAGACATACCTGCATTTATTTGAGCTCTGAAAACTCTGAAGATAAGAATTTGTTGAATTCAATCTGTGGATTCCTGATGAGTTTGGAACACCTTTTTGGAATTAATGAAGCTTTCTTTATTTTTGTTTCTAAAATGCGCAAACCATTTGTGAAGATATGAGATTTTAAAGTCAACAAAATTGTTATTTATAAATCTCTATATATAAAAATGAAAGCTGACTGATTGACTGACTGACTGACTGACATATCAAACTGCAGCCCAAACCACTGGACCTAGAATCGTGAAATTTTTTGTGGGGATTCCCTTCAGGTCGTAGGCGAGCACTAAGAAGGGATTTTTCGAAATTCGACCTCTAAGGGGGTGAAAAGGGCTGAAATGTGTTTCCGAAGAAACATCGATAGAGCTCGAACCCGACGGCCAATCATCGTGATTTTTACTTTAATAGGACACTCGTAATAATGCATATTAGCTAATTTAAGGAATTTTCGAAGTTCAACATTTAAGGGGCTGAAAAGACCTAAATGTGTTTCCAATCAACTAACGATATCTATCGAACCCTTCGGGATGGAGAGTTGATATTCACTTCAAAATATTGCTTACGTAAATACCCAAAAAGAAGTTTTAGTTTATTTTTGAAATTTGATCCCCAGGCAGTAAAAAGGGGCAAAATGTGTTTTTAATGAATCGTCTATATCTTTGAAACACAATTGGCTATCGTCGTGATTTTAACTTTAATTGGTTGCTTTTACAAATGTATATGACAGGACTCAAAGACGTTTCGAAATTCTTTATTTAAAGGGGTGAAAATACGTGAAATGTGTTTTCGATTATCCTTCCATACCTATCGAATCAATAGAGAAATCGAAGTGCTCTTTGCTTTAAATTGGTGCTTTTGTAAATATCTCAAGTACCATTTAAAATATATTTTCTGAATTCGGCCCTAAACTGGTTAAAAAAGGGGTAATATGAGTTTTCGACTCACATTCGATATATATCGATCCCATAGCTTTTTATACAGCGATGTGATATTTGTTTACGATTGATGCTTACTCAAATACCTAAAAAGTAATTTCAGGAATTTTTGAAATCCGCCACCTAAGGACGTGAAAAGGGGTGAAAAGTGGTGAAAAGCGTTTTCATTTTATCGTCGATATATCTTGAACCCAGGGGGCTAATGTTGTGTGTTTTACGTCCACGAGATACCAATAAAGTATTATAAAATGTGATTCAAGGATTTTTCGAAATTTACTCTCTTAAGTGGTAAAAAGACCTCGAACGTGTTTTAGATAAATCCTCGATATCTGTCGAACCTGTCGAGATATACAATTAATTTTTGCTTCAGGATGATGATTACAGAAATTATCGCAAAACGGTTTTCAGATTTTTCGAAATTCGATTTCTCAATACTGTGCAGGGGTGATATGTGTATTTTTAGTGAATGATCGATTTTGATTCGACTGAAAGGGCTAGCGATGTGATTTACACTTCAGTTGGATACTTATACAAATGTCTAAGATGTAAATTTAAAATATTTCGAAATTCGACACCCAAAAGGGTGAAAAAGCACGAAATTTGCTTTCCATCAACCCACGATATCTATCTAACCAGTAGCGATATTGAGGCGTTGTTCGCGTCAGAGTGATGCTTACGTAAATATTTTTAAAAAATATGTATGTAATTTTTTTCTTTATAAGAAACGTGATTATTAAGACTAAAACTTAGTTGGTCAATAATCAAGGCAGACGATCCGAAAAGCAGGAACGAGCAGCGAGAAACAACCTAGGAGTTTCACTCTACAGTAACCTGTCGAGACGTGGTGTTGTACAACCTCTATGAGCCCGGGACACAGATATTTTATTTTATTTTTTTTTTAATAAATTTTATTTTCATGAATTATTTCGACGTTACGTGACGCAGTTGTTTGTTACTCAGACCTAAATTTTGCGAGGTTCTGGGCTCGAATTCCGTTAAAAGCTACGTGCGAACGTTCAATTCTGACACACAAAAACTACAAGGCAGATCGAATTAGTGCAATTTACATGTAGTCTTTAAAAGGGGTAAAATTGCAGTTCGCTTTCCGCTTAGGTTCCTCTACAATATCAGCTGACATATCGTCGGTATACTGCCAAAAGTGATTAAGTCATGAATGCTATTTCGTTTGAAAACAGTATTAAATTTTAGATATTAACAAAATTTTGGTATGTTACTATACTGTAACACAACAGTACGAAATGACGAATAGACTTTAAACTTGGACAATTTTTCGTGAACAACATATACATATTCCTAGCATTTTTATAATTTTTTCTCATTTTGACTTTGTCTTTTTTGGCAGTAAACCGACTATATATCATCTCACTAATCTCAGGTTTGGGGCACCAAATACGTTTCCGCGAAACCTTTACCCTTTGAAACTTTGTAATGTCAATAAAGTTAAAGTGAATATTTTGAAAATATATAATTGAGGGCACCGTCACCAATGGTTGTGCACAGGGTAAATAAGATGTTTATCATTCGATTCACCTCTTACCTTAGGTGTCTGTAACTACCCCACAGCGTCAAATTGGCAGGGTTATAAATAAGGTCCAGGCGAAGTCGCCGTTAATGTCAGGGACGAATTTAAGACTGCTTTTCGCGTGGACAGCTATAGCTACTTCTCCTGCTGCAGAACTAGCCGCTTGGACATTCTAACATTTGATGACTGAAGTACCAATCTTGAGTACAAATAGGTTCTTCAATTAAAGTAAATATTACCAGCAGTTGCGAATAATACTCGCGAGAAAAGCCACGGGGGACTGCTAGTATTTATATAAAACTGATTTGCGGTGATTTATAATTAGAGTAACAACCGATATTCGTCTGCGATGCAGGCAATGAGGACAACTTCCTTCCAGAAATATTCTTGCGAGTGAGGAAAATTATGAGTCATAGTATATTTAAAACAATCACTAAAAACATTAGTGGAAAATTTTAGGATTCCCGGAAGACATTACGAAAATATCGAAGTAAGCGAGCTTAGTAAACTGATTTTGAAACATTTGTGAGTAAATTTTTTTCCTGGGAGACACATTTCTCGGGCAAGATTTCTGACACCAAAATGTAATTCATGTGATTGCGACACAAGATGATATAAAAAACGATGTCACAGTGACAAAATATTGCTCATACATCCGGCAAAAACTGTCCTACACGATTGATATGTTATGTGTATATACTTTAAAAAATCGTTCATGCATACATTTATATTTTTAGAGTTAATCTGTATACCACCTACTCCTTCCTTTCTAGATAAAAAAAGAAACACACACTTACTAACGATGTACAGGCAGTTGCCAAATTGCACGTCATTATTTTTTTTGGGGGGGGGGGGGTCGTGACATGTAGAGCAGCAAACATTCTATGTGTAAATTGGCCCGATAATGCATCATTTCTTCACTACAGTTCACTGTGAAAGACGTTTAGTGCAAATAGTGCAGGACGGATAATGCTACTGCTGAACGCCACATCAAACAATGCATACAGTCCAATTAAATACGTATCATCTGGTGAGTAGCTGCCAACAATAGCTGCGATGGCATTCAACAAGTATACATGATCCACTCAGAATGCTCTCCACTCACTGTACGTACGTCATGTAGTGTGAACTGTAGTACAGAAACAGTACATTTTCGAACCCATGTTCATATAATAACATTTTTGTTCCACTACATATGAGGATTGTACCCCCCTGAACTTTAATATGTGATTTTGTATGGTCCTGAACATATCTAGCCCCAGACGTTTAGGCTTGCATGACTACGGAGCTTTTCTACTTGAAGGTGTGTTGAAAATTAATTAATTGCGTTACGTAATGAGTCGTCTTAGCACGCAAAGAAACAAATAGAAAAACATTGTATATCATACCTACTTTTCTTTTTTTATTTCTAAAATTTTATTAGAGAACGGGCGCGGGACGCTACAATATCCTTCATGCGTCAGGTGCATAACCCTCTCAAGTTGGCAATTTCATGAGAGTAATTTGTATTTTGTTTGTTTGTGTGTGTGAGCAGAAGTAATAAGGTTGCCGTTGACCGACGTATGTAATATATTATCGCCTCTCCGCGCAAGTCACTCAGCTGGCGTGCAGTGCTTTAATAGTGTCCTGTTTCCATGCGACTTTAAGCGGTGGCCACGTTATTTTATATGCAGGCAGCGTAGTTCAAAGTCTAAAGCTTATTTCGGTAGTTGGGTTTTTTAATCCGGTTGTTATTATCCTAGATGTGGTAGTCTGGAAAAGTCATTTTTGGCCATTTTGAGAGGCCAAAAAATTTCGTTTCTAATAAACGTGCCGAAATTTTTAAAACTAGATCGATATAATTTGAAGTATGTGTTCTTTCCGCAAATGTAAAAATGTAATGTGCGTTAGATAGTTTCGTCGAAAATAGAATAGCCTTAACTCGATGCAACGAATTTGAAGAGCAGGTAGGGAGGCAGGCCCCTTGGTCCAGCGGCCAGAAACGGTAACCATTTTTTGTATATTTTTGAGAAATGTTCAATACAGCGGCGAGGCGGCAGCTTTCGCATCATCACTCCACCAAACATTCCCTCCTTTAATGTGACTTATTTGAGTAAACCCGTCACATTTTTATAAAGACAATTTTCGAGACCATTTGGACTAACACAAATTCACACCCAGCTAGACCTGGGAATCGTACCCAGAACCCCTTACACCTAGGTCGGCCTCTCAACCAACTGAGCTACGGGGGGTCGGCTACACAGAGCCAAGTAGTCGGACTGTTACCGAGCGATGTGTATCAGTGGCAAAACACTCGCATAAATTTCGGGAGGATCCGGGTTCGATCCCCGGCTCTGGCCATCCTGATTTCGGTTTTCCAGGGTTTTCAGAAATCACACCTGACGAATTACGGGATGATTCCATAAACAAACAGCCTCTGTAGCACAGTCGGTTAGGCGCCGGTCCACGACGCGAGAAGTCATGAGTTCGAATCCTGACTCTGGAATGGATGTTGTGTTGTTTCTTCACCTCTCTTCACCCTCACAGGCTTTTAAAACCTCGTTGTTTAAGGACCGTAGAACCCTCTTGCCTCTCATTAAACAGGCCCTGGCCTATTCCTTTCCCCTTTCCTCTCGTGAACCTCTTACAAGGCCACGTGCTGTTCTAGGGCACGTAAAATCAATCAAGTAAACAACGTAATTAATAAAACAGTAAACTCAGCTGTAGTGTAAACAAGTTCTATAATATCAGGGGTAAACATAAGTTTTTTTTTATTGTTTCATTCAGCCTTAAACACGTGTGTTCTACCTGTAGTAACTAAACGATGTGTAAACTCTGTGTAGAAGGTTTAAACTCGTTAAGAAACGCTTAACTTTCCACGGTTGCTCAGTTCCCTTCCCTACGAGATTGCTCGCTAAACTCCAAAGCTGCGCAAATGGCCTTAAGCACGCGAAAATGCTGTTACGTGGAGAAAGAAGTCTCATGTACGAGAAACACTGTTGTATTTAAGCCACACGCTTCGACAATTATTCCGAATAGCTGGGAGTTTGAATTTTGATGTACACGTCTGTAGATGCGACGTTCGATTACGAGGAAACTTTTCTACTTTGTGAATTGATTAGTGGCAAAATTTGGACTACATTAGTTGAAGTTGGATACTTAATAAAACAACTAACAGCCAACTGAGTTTTCATGTACCGTAAATTACGTACATCTTGCAGCAGCGTTGATTAACGTTACACTACCTTAAATTTATTTCTATGCTGATTGGTTAAAAATATATGATCGTCACCTGAATATGTACACATTTTTTAATGCTCAGTCCTTACCTGGTTACCTTTATCAAATAACCTGTATACAAACACATTTAATGGTACTAAGCGTTACATGCTGGTGCATAGCTGCTACGTTGCCTTATATTGTCCACGTTTATTTGTGCTACTATCATTTACGAGAAAATGGGTCTCTGCCCTTTAGCAGAAGCATTTGGACGGAGAGTAGTGAGGATATATACTTAATTACACAACATAAATACCAATTGAGTTATCATAACGTAAACTGGGTTACGGTAACTTCTATTGCAGGTTACAAAGGTTAATGTTAAGTTAG
This sequence comes from Medauroidea extradentata, assembly GCA_003012365.1. Classification (NCBI taxonomy): domain Eukaryota; kingdom Metazoa; phylum Arthropoda; class Insecta; order Phasmatodea; family Phasmatidae; genus Medauroidea; species Medauroidea extradentata. The sequence goes on along the minus strand of PNEQ01095657.1, from coordinate 50,775 downwards.
GCAAGGGACAATTTTCGCCGTTAGCTTCATGTTGGCCGTTATAGAGAATATTTCGTCCTTCAGCAATATTCACATTTGCACTCAAAGTTCCCTCCATGAGGTCCAGTATGAAATAGCCCCGTTACTGATGCCAGCGCTATTTTAGTAACAGAAAAAGTTCCTTGCCAAATTCGTTAATAAGGAATTAGATCACCTTCCTAATCTACAATAGAATCATTAAGAGCGTATACTATTCACCAGCATGTGCAGCCCTAGGACATATTTCAGTGCAAATCAGTGACAGATTATATCAACGAAAATATCAACGGTTTATTTCTGGAGGTGCAAAGCTATCCATGGCAAAGTAAATTACACGTACCAAGCTTACGGAATGTGATTCCGTAAACAAATATTATAATGTACAGTAAATAAGGGCGACTTGAGATGCGTGCAGTAACTTGGGATCTTTTACACTATTTTTGTTTCCAGTGTGTGTCAATTGTTATGAATAATTTTGTGATTTCATGTGGACACTCATTATTATTAATTTTGTTGCTATTTTATTTGTTAGATAAGGTTTGCTATAAGTAAGAGAAATATATTATTTAAAATTGGGAAGTCATCCCGTACGTCTTAAGTCATCCCATTTTACGTTAGCCTAAAATACAACATCCTTAGTTTTTCAATACAAAATTTTTTATGGTTTCGGGTTGTTAGTCAATAATTGAAATTTTTTCTGATTAAATAATCAGCTAAAACAATAGTTTATACTTGAAATAAACAGATACAAGAAATAACTATATTATTTTTAAACAATACTGGAGAATGCAGTTGTAGTATTTCCTCTATTTTAATCTTAAGGATGAAGAAATTTCACCAAATCTGCAGAAATTAATCGACTAATTAGTTAAGAACATATCATTACTTTGATAAAACTATAAACTGTAATAACAGTTCAGACTTGAAATAAATAGAAATACAGGAAAACTGTTATTAACCGTACTGCAAAATGCAGTTGTGATATTTTCTATATTTTGTTACGAGGAAAATAATCTCGCGAATCAGTAAAATTAAAGAGTTTCTCTTTCTCGCATCTGTGTTTTTTCACAGACGATCCTCTGTCATCTATACGAAACATACGTTTCAACGCATACATTTTAGGCCTACGTTTATTAGGATGAAAATGAGGTTCTTTTTCCTTTCGAACATTCGAAGATATCTGATATCTTGTGAGGCCTTGTGGATGACCGCACACTTATACAAATATTGTTATTAGTTTGCTGACCAACTATTTATATCAGAACATTATAATGATAATTTCGCTTGCATGAGTCACAGGAATATGACATCATTTAATTGGGCATCAGAGTAGAATTTGACAACCGTGATCGTTAACTGCAATCATGCCCCAATTCCTAGCCAATGTGTACCTCTAATATTTGGGTTTTTTAATCGTTTCGTGAACCCAAAATATATAAAAATATAAGAAATATTATCTTCACTTTTATGAAGATTTACATCCTGAAGTTCTGAATTAACTTATAAATCCTGTAATTATAACCTGTGCATTTTAAAAATGTTATTTGAAAATTAGCACGCGTGTTTAATGTTTAGAATACGCGTTTGTCATTTAACTGCTAAAAGTAAATAAATTTAACATTGACCATATTGGTTGAAGCGATAATTTTAAGGTATATTTATTCTAAAACAATTACGTAAATGTGTTTAAAATTATCGGAATTACAGTTGCAAAATTTTTAAAGACGTGTAAATGTATAGTTTTCTGAAATGATTAGCTTAAGGAAAAGAAAATAGTCAGCCCAAATAAAATCATTTAAGTTTCGAAAAAATACGCTTCGTAGCAAAAATAATTACATCCAGGCAAAAGTATCACGATTATCTGGTCACTTTTAAGATTTAAATATAATATTACACAAATAGCGCAAATAACAATCCGTTATCTGAATCATGTCGTACAGTAAAAAAAATTCAATATAATAATATGTCAAGACATTTATTTTCTCCAATTTAAGCCTAAATTGTGCTCGAATTTGAACTACGCAAAGTTATCTTAATTTATAATTTGGAAAGTAGAAACTAATTCATACACAATATTAATACCATACGCGCAATTGTGAGGACTATTTCAACGGCCAGTAACATTCAGAGTAATTCACAAATAATAACCGTCACGAACAGGACTATGTCCTAACATATGGAGCAAAAAAAAATACAGTGTGTATTTGGGTCCTCTTCGTAGTATTTCCGTAATAATTCGAAACATTTGAAACATGACAAATAAATCTCAGGAGTAAAACAGCGACGTTTTATCGTGCACTATTGTATGTACTCGAGATAAATCTCACCAGAGAAGCATCTCAGGAATTATACAGATTGTTTACGCGATCCTGTGTAAACTATATCCCGACGTTGAACTACACATAACAGTACTACTGCCGATTATAGTTAATCAGGGACCCACGTGAATATTTTATTTTGTTTCAAATGAAGTAAGGCATAAACACAGTGTATGGCGGTAATCCGTAGTGCATCATACCGTAGGCTATATGCATAATGTCCACAAACGACCATATAATAAGCACACTAAGCGAATATTGGGCTAAATTATAGATGTTAGCGCTAAAATGTTGTAGGACGACATTTTGCTCGCACAATGTTGCAACACTGTGCGAAGAAAGTCCCACCATGCGCTCTAAGCCATGTATTTATGTATGATACGTCAAGTAAACATAGAATCATGTTTTGACTGTTTTAGATTTGAACCCATGCCCATAACACAATTGTGAAACCCGTGGTAGTAATATATCTGTACAGCGAAATAGTGAAATTACTCAGTGCCATGTTGCCACATTGCGCACGTAAAATGTGATCGCGAAATATATTGCCGCTAAATTTGTTTCTCTAATTCTGCTCAGCATTCGAGTAATGTGCTAATTGCAATGTCTTTACTGGACATTCTATATAATGATTTTGCCATGTCACTGGTACAACTGTACAGGCTAAACGCTTACAACGAAGCTCTGCGGATAGTATACACAAGCATTGCAGGCGCGAATTTCCAATGCAATATATTTGCGTCAAAATCAGTAACTGTTATGAATTAATAAAGTATTTTAAAGGCAAATAAATAAATTGTGATGGAAAGCTGTTTGTTGATTATAAGGGAAAATACTAAATTATTGATGTGATCTACTAATTATTTTATAACAGGACACAAGTTCGTAATATTTATTAGAGATTTGACGTAGTTATTTTTGCAGACCCGTCATTAGTTTATGGCAAAAATTGCTACTTGCTATTTTTCGTGCAAATAAATTCAAAATTATTTATGTTTTACGTACAGCAGTAGAAAAAAATCTTATTTTGCGGAAAAATATTTTGTTGTTATGTTTAACTGCTGTGAAAGTTGTGGAGGTATTTGTGAATGTTTTTCTGAGTTACTTGAAATATATTCACCTTTATCTTTTAATTTAGCATATTTCTAACCATTATCTCAAAATGTGGTTGCCAGTGTTTGTTAATTATGGCTTTGCAGTGTGCAACAGGATTTTATTCTAATGAACATTATTATTTATTTATTTTTACATCACTTTTACGTGTATTATTATTGCGAAAAGATTTGAGAGATAATCGTGTCAATTTCATAACACACCCGTTCTGCATTATTCTGACGCAACTTTTGCAGTTTTTATCTTTCATCATTAGCATTATTTATCATTTTATAAGGTAATATGCTAGTCCATATAAACACAATATATTTAAAGTTTTGGTCGTATGTAAGTGTTTGATGTAGACGTCTAACTCTCTTTGATGCTTTTATACGTTCTCGCCATTGCCGTACACATATTGAGATCATGATGTATTTTAACTTCGTTGTTTGTACTATAATTAGCTATATATAATTTTTAAATATATAGTGACACTAAGCTTGTCACAATCAAAAGCTTATTTTTCTCTTAAGTATCGATAGTTAAATATGTCTTCGATATGATTCGCTGTCAATTGGAGTAACGTTCCGACCATAAATAATTGTTAAAATATACCCAAAATGTCAGGAGATATTTTAAAATCAATTTTGGTAATCAACAAAAACAAATTCCGTACGATGCTTAACAAGTGTACTTAAGGTTGTAAAATACAAGCAGTTTATCTGAATTTGTAAAGTTCAGGAACAAGCTGAATTCGCACAAATATTTGGTTTTTGATTCGTAACAGAAGGTGTTTCGAATTTAAAAACAGAAGATAATTTCACTGAAAAAATGTTATTGTTGAGAAGTGCACGGAATAATAGCTATCTAATTTCATTTGCAGACATTGTGTCTGATAACTATTTTGTTACGTACGTTTGGTTACACCAAAGGCAAACCAAGATAAACAAGTTATACGTATTTATAAATTTTATTTGGATGAGTATTGAGTGTACGAATTGGACAAATTGGAATTGAAATATTACAATTAAAATGTAATTAAATAAACTTTAGACGACAGTAAACAACAATATTCTAAGCTGTTCATTTATAAAATTAGAACTCTTAATTACAGAAAAAGCAACTGGCCTGGGAAACAGTTTTTCTAAAGGACTGAGGATTGGTGTTTGTCGACTACGAAATAAAGAAGAAAACAAATAAAATAAAACAAAAGACAATTTAATAGTAACAAATTTTTAGTATTTTTAGTCGTGTTTGGGCAATGTTTAATATATTTGTGAAATTAACTATAAATACATGTATTTAATTTTAAAATTCTGAAATTTACTTTCAATTTGTTGTTTAAACCTAAGTAGTTAGAGATTTTTCAATTTAAAAATTTTAATTTTGTGTGTTCTAACCCTCAATGCATTCTTGGTGCTCATTTAGAGTCAGACGTATATTTTCCAGTTTGAACTATTGTTTCAATGCATTTAGTTACAGCAAGGATTCATAAACATTCCGTCATGCTCCATATAACTTTACAAAATTGCTGGCATTTTGACATCAGTGTTGGTAGTAATCTAAGAAAGGAGTCAATGTGGCTATATGATCCGTGTTTGAATACCTCAGGCTTGTATCTGTGTTTTGTATCTTCACAGTAGCCCAACTTAGTGAAATAAATATTATTTCCCTTCTGGATGTGATGTTTGCTTTACACTGTAATACTCGTCATTTCAAAGTGAATAGTATTTGTAAGGTTAAACAATTACGCGTTTTACACAGCGTGGAGTTAACCTAACTATATTTCTGTAAGGCAGATCCTATCGACATAATATTACTTTGGATTTGACAAATATAATACACATCAGGTAAATGCCCAAGAAAATTTGGTGAAAATTAAATTTATTGTAAAAATTAGCCAAAAGTTGTATTCATAACCAATAAATTAACTACTGCTACACACACAAATGAAATAGTCGATAAGTTGATATAATTTAGATTTCAGGAACAATAAAGTTTCAATGATCCTTGACAACGGGTTGAATATAGCCCTTTAACAATCTGGAATGGTTTACCTTGGAAATAGCTTAATCTACAGATTTTTAACTCGGCTGAAATTTATGTATAATGCTATTGACTGCACATTCAAGATTTGTTCATGGTCAAATAATAAAAATATGACATTTAGTTTTTTATTTACAACATTTCTGGCAGTTTTTCATTGTAATTCGTCTGCGTTAAACGAACTGTCGTGTGAAATAATTAATGTTTATTTCTCACATCAGTGGGTGTTATTTGTTATAAATTCACTGACATTAAATAAATTGACACGCAAACGACAACTCATTTTATAAACCACTCTTTCCAATGAAAGTAGGTGCAGAAGGAAACTTCTCGAAATTTGGAAGCATTCTGACTTCGTAATTAAAATTTGCTGGAATCCAGAAACGCGTTCGTCAAAATTATCTCGCAGCTTGCGATACCAGTGAAAAGTACCAGAATCACAAAAGCGTTTGCAACATGTTGCGAACAAAAGGAACTGCAATTTATGTGTAAACCAAACCGTTTCCTTCAGTACAATATATATAGCACATATTTAAAGTTATTTTAAACCGCAGTAAAAAAAGTAATATATCATATCGTACGCCATTTAAAGCAGATTCTTGTAAATCTTAATTAATTAGAGGTGGAATATACACGTTATTTCCAGTAATTAATTTTTCAATTGCAGAGCAGTTTAGTTCTTGAAATTCACGGTAAAGCCAAAGCACTCATCATTTACTGCTTTCAGATCGACAGAAGTACGAAAATTGTTCACTACCGTCATAACGTCGTGTGTGTGTATATATATATATATATATATATATATATATATATATATATATATATAACTGTCCCGTTGCGTCTTCGCACGCGTGTAATAAAGAAAAGAGTTACTAACTTTTAATTACGTATTAATTGATGGTGATCTTTAATTTACGAATTACCATCAATTGGATAGTATATATTTGCGTACGCGTACTTTAAAGAAGAGAGCGTGAATCCTAAAGTTAATTTTTAGGTATTAACGTAAACTTAATTTTAAAGCAAAAACCACCATGACATCTCAAATGATTCAGGGAGACACGGATGATTAATTGAAAACACGTTTAAATTTTTACCGGCTTTCAAAGATGAATTTTGGGAAATCCTAAAACAAACTTTCAGACATTTACATGCGCACCATTCTGATGCAATGATCACCTCGCTATCTTAAGATTCCTCTATACACTTTATGTACGAGTTCTAGGTTTCAAGTCGTAATATTAGTTTTACAGCATACGTTAAAAATGTGTTCAGGTAGATCCAATTTCCTGTATATGTTCTTTAACATTATTGCGCTAAATTTGCATTACTTGTAAAATACAATTCGTAAACAGTAAGAGAAGAAAATTAGTACACGACTTTTTCTCACACTGTTTACACATTGCATTTAACGTGTAAAGCAAATTTAGCGCAAAAATTACAACATACGTATACATTAAAATGGTTATACTTAAAGATATTTTTATTTATACCGTAAAACAAATATAACGACTTAAAAACCAATAATTTGTACCTCACGAGTATAGTGGAATCTTAAGTGGTTTGAGAGGTTGGCTATACAGGATTTATTGAAAACACATTTAACGGAATTTCACCACCGTAATTTTCGGATTTAGAGAAAACAAAAATTTGTGAATTATGCGTTTGCTTAGGCAATGTTATTAAGCAAAAAATTAACACAATATCGTCAGGTTAGAGAGTTATCGAGAATTTTGCGAAAACAGCTTTTGCCCTTTTTCACACCTTTAATTTTCGATTTTCGAAAAATCTACCCTTAGAGGGTGCCTACGCCGCGCCGTGAGGGGAAGTTACGCTGAAAATTTCACGTTTATAGGTCCAGCAGTTTGGACTGTGCGTTGATGAGTGAATGAACGAATGAGTGGGGCACTTCATTGTATGTATGTATATATATATATATATATATATATATATATATATATATATATATATATATATATATATATGGAAATTAGTTTAAAATAGAGAGAGTACTATTAAAACAATTTGGCTACTATGAGGGTGAAATTCGTATAACGTTTCTAGTAAATGTTACTGTTGAACGCAGAAATAAAAATACCAAGACATTACAAAATGTTTTGCAAGTGAGTATGTTGTTCTCTTCAATACTTTTATTTCGTACAACGCAACTTCATTCGCATATGGAACAGTGCTGTAACTGCAACACAATATTAGTTGCCAGAACAGACGTTGTCTGACAGCTGTACAGGACCCTTATGTTGTCACACATGTGCCTTCGTCTCTCGCACCGTTATGTCTCAACATTAATTGTATAATGGGAAGTATGTTTAGAGAGTTCGGTGATATTAATGTTTTGCTCAGAGTAAAATGTGGTTTGACATGGCAATACAGGACCTTTACTTGAAACATTAGAAAATTATTCACAATCAATTCAACTACGATTTTAAAAAACCTAGAATTGACTAACAGTTTGCCCAATAACAAAATTTAGAAAAGGTGACAGTAAAGGCCATGCTCTTTCATATATTTAAATCAATAGTAAATAACTCGAACATTTTTTAAATCAAATGCTTTGAAAAAATTTGAGACTGTGTACTGACATACGATACACAATTTTGCCACAGTGTTTTTTTTAAATAATGTACCGATTTCTAGCAAACATTGTTTTACTTAATTTTTGCTTATTTAGACAACAAAATACGTGATATTTCAGAGGCAAAAATTTAATAATTCGTTTGGTGTATTGCGACAGAAATATTCAGATACAAACGATGATATAAAAGTGTTAAAACTGACAGAATAAATTTTTTATATATGTATTAATTTGCGTTAAAAACATATTTTCGAAACCTCTGCAAAACTAAAGAGCGATACCTTAAATTTTTTGCTGTTATATTTTTTTAAATCTTTCTTCTTTAAACGGAACCTTTCGAAAATTCTTGCCATTTATGTATAAATAAGCCTTCAAACCCTAAACAGTAAAAATGCAAATTTCAAAATGTACTTTCGTGATACAAAATTAACTATTAAAGTACATTAGTTTATGTCGCTTCTGTGAACTGCGGTGTTGTGTGTGGAATATAACAATAATTTTTGAAATTGTTGACTAGTTCAGCTCGCCTTATACTGCAGAAGGCAGTGGCAAAATAATTCAGTGTCGATTGGGTTTAAGGCGCTTTGTTGAGAAATGTTGCATGGAGTTGCAATGAAGCGTATGAGCCAGCTATAGTTTACAAAGAAAGTTTACGGTTCGAAAAGGGCATTCGTCCTTATTAAATTATTGATTACAAATATTTTTTTTCCTTCGTTAATTTCATTATCAACTTTCAACGTGGCTGTGTATCATTGCTAATGCTGTGAAGCAGTTTAAGAGCAACACAATAGCATCAAATAAAATTTGTAATTTGTTTATTTTGATTTAAGTAACAATGAAAAAAAAAATTATACCCTTGGACAGACAGCACTACAAAACATGTAGATGCCGAATAAAATCAAAGTATAGAAAAAAAATATACATAACGTACAAAATTTACGAAAACATTGCTGGACAACAAGACCGTAACAAACTTAGCTCAACTTTACACGAACGTAAAAATACTAAAAACATATAAAAAGCTTACAAATTCATTGATTATTCACAATACTTTTGTTGAGATTTAATAAACATGAGTACATGTAGTCAATTTTTTAAATACTGTTAGCCAATAATATTTTCATTGTTAGTCTCAGTACAGGGAAATGGTCTTAGTTCTTATAATTTGTAAAAAAAAACTGTTCGTTATATTGGTAATATTGTGGCAGTCGGATACCTTCTAGGCTTAGAAACTCACCACAGGTATAGTCCCACAGAAATAAATCAATAAGAAATAGGGCTTGAAATAACTTTCCTTCTCACCTGCATAATAATAATTATTATTACTGTTATTTTTATAATTACCATTGCAGTATTTTATTTACAGGTGCCAAAAAAAACATTTGACAAGTGACACTGACACAAATAAAATATACATCAATCATGTGAAAAATACACACTAAATAAAGGAAATTTCTATATAAACATAATTACTGTACGAGATATTAAAAACAAAAACAAATTTTAAAAATTGTGAGACAAAAAAATTAATAATAAAAATATTAAAAAGAAGACATAACATGCATATCACTCAGTTCAAAACGTACAGCTTTTATATGATACTTATTACATGGGTTATGTTTTTCCTTCTTATATATATATACATATATGCTATATATGTGTTCAATTATTTGCAGTTGCGGATTACACAGTATAGTCGTGTCCCACACATTTTGGTTAGTTAACTATCGAAAACTATACTGTAGTTACAAATAAAAGCAGAACCAGCAACAAACCCTACGGTTATTCCAGTTTCAGTACAATGAGTGTTAATGAAACCATGTTTTCTCTGAGGTGCTAAGCAGTGAATAGAAAGGCCAGCGGACCTTATGGTACACACGAGGCCCTTGCGTGCCGTCATGCGGCCTCTTTCTGGGCCATGGTCATGTTTCCTTCACACCAACTGCTTCCTAGGTGAGCAAATGAGGGCGCGAATACTTTCAACACGAAAGGTTAGACCGTTGGTTTGCCACCGTTATTGTCAAAGGTTGCAGGTAGTTAACATGTACTAACACGACCAAATTAAAAACTTTATAACGGTTTTTTAATTACTGCTAGTCATGTGTTCATTTTGTATTATTTTATCAATATCATTCTTAAATTGTTGTTAATTAGAATAGATATGCATAAATAACTTCCTTCATTTAGTTCACCTTTAACTTTTTCCTGTATGGCAGTAAATGTATAAAAATATATTGTGTAATAAAAGAGTGAATGTACCAAATTAACTAATTATTACCTCATATTACTAATGTGTACTTAACTTACCGGATATGTATGGTCAGCAAATGTTTGACAATTGTTTATAAAAGTACGTAAACTCCTAGGATAAACGACGATTAAAATGATTGCCATACATTTGTGTTAATTTTTTTGCCAGTTTTACAAAATTGCGATAGTATATTAGTGTCCCTACATTTGATATCATACTATGTAGGAGCCCACTGGATAAAGTTTTTGTTGACTCCGTTGAAAAATTTGACAGCTTTATTGATGAAGAAGCTATATGTCGCTATAATTCTACAACAACAATTTACGCTGTTTATTTCAAAATACTTCGTGATTCATGATCAGCTTTCATACCTAGCCAGCGAAATTATTTTTTCTTCTGACTAGCTTATTGCATACGTGAATTTTCTGATTAGTGTATTTGCACATTATTTATCACGACAAAACTTACAATTTCACGTGGGAATAAAACGTGAACATTTTGGTATTTCCTTTTATGTACACCTTTTCCCATTAAAAGAATTTGGTGTCACCGTCAAATTGGTCTTACGTACACTCTAGTTTTCTGGGAAACAACTGGACATGAGGATCGATCAGATAGCACTGACAGACGAACTTTTTGCAGGGTACACACACTGTGAAATTGAGGCAGAGTGAGACAGAGCATTAAAGTTTCCTTGCAGTTCGAAAAAGTCTTGAAAAAGGGAGAGTTTTGAATTGAAAATACTGATTTAGAGAGATATTTTCGGGTTCGAAAAATCGTCACGAACATGTGAGCATGGTACCGTCACACTTTGAAAAGTATCACGGTAAGAGCGTTTTATTTATTCTTCCAAAAAAAAATATACATTATCACAAAGCTTTGTATCAGTGGATTTAGTTTCTCGGACATACTCCATTGCGATATAGATGACTGTCAAAGAAAACCAAAGATAATAGAAATACATAAATAAGCAGAGTATGTTTCAGTCAATAGGTAGACGCAATGATTTTTGGTGAAAAGAATTATGGAATATTTTGTTTCAGTACCTCGGGTGAACATCTGCAGCTCTGCTTCATGATAAGACGATAAGTGATTGGCTGTTTTTAACTCTCAACACATTTGTAATCTACCCGCAAATCACAGACGGGTAGTGTCGCAGGGACGTTATTTTCATTGGCACAGTCAAATGAGTGACGCCCTCTGTACGAACGGATGCTGCCAATAACTACGCACCAGAACTGCAGATGTGAACGTGTGGCACAGAAACAAAATCTTTTCATCAAAAAGCATTGACTCTATCAATAGGATACATGCACAACATAAAAACAAGGCCAAACAGATAAGAATATATAAACACATGGTATTCCAGCCTCCTCATCAGTCGCACTCGTGTTCCTGAACCCTGTGTGTCTATACCTGATGACGGGAACAGATTCCAGTTCCCGAAACGTCGTTCTACCATCTGTCTGGAAAACCACTGTGTCTTGTTTCGTATCGTCGTTGTGTCGCATGTTGTTTTCTGTTCGTGTCTGATATAATACTGGTTTTGTTTCGCCTCATTGTTGTGTCGTATTATTACAATTTTTTTTTATTTTGTGGGTCATTCATTTTTCTGTTTGTCCATTTGCCAAAGCAAACCTCAAACCTGGCTTGTCTGCCTTGGTACATCGTAGGTTTTTCTTTTTCTTTTTTAATTTCTTATCAGTTTGTTATTGTTTTTATTAAACCCGATTTCATTTATGGAATTATATGTTGTGTATGCATCCTATTGACTAAAACATACTCTGCTTATTTATGTTTCCCTATTAGTTTTCTTTGACAGTAATCCATACCGCAATGGAGTATGTCCAAGGTACTAAATCCATTCATTCATTCATTCATATTGCACAATTCTAAAGACCATAACAAACCTTTGTAGAGTAAAGCCATTGCACATCGCTACATGGTGAATGACATTTAAAGAGAACAGTATTTAAACTCTGGTATTAAAATAGTTACAATTTCTTAAGGCCCCGGTTTTACTAGGCAATGATTTTTTGTATCTACAGAAGATAAACCTTCTAAACTAGTTGCAAAATGAATCTTCTGTAAAATCACCGATGGTTTTTATTGCAAATATGCATGGGCTTAAAAAAATATGTTTTTATTTATGTAAACTATTCGTGATAAATACAGCACTTTTAAATTAATTTTTGGCTAATTTTTACCTTTCTTTCCCTAATAAACACGATAACTTAAATAATGAACAAATAATATAGACCTGCCGGACTCAAAAGTTTACGTCTGCAAGGTAGAAGTTGATATATCTTTTGATATATATTCTTGAGAAGTCAATCTTTATTAATGCTTAACTTTTGGCAGACAGACTGTTCAAATTATTGTTTTGGTCTCTAGGTTACCAAGGATTTCCGTCGGTAAAGAACTCTAGCAAATTACTCGCTAAAGGGTGTACCTGCTTCTTGATTATTAAAAATTATAATTCAGACTATTTTGCAATCAAAATAATTTCACTTCTGTTTGGTTATTTACTCATCCTCCGAAACTATAAGTGTACTGCATGTATCAAAGTTTCGATTATTTAATATTTTTGAACGATTTTAATAATTAACACTGTGAAACATTAACGGACATATATTTGTGAGAACATATGTCGGTATCTTAACGCGACTGAGAGAGCAACTATTTTTGTTCATATTTACGTTATGATATCACGAGACGTCATCCGTCTTCGGCAAACCTGGCTTCTAAGACATGGATTTTACACCTCTAGACAGAAATGACTGATGCTTATTGGCTACAGAGCACCAGTTATACAGTTGTGTATCGAGCGTCGCCCAGAATGGATATGACCCGAATTTAACAATATTATTATCGTGAAATAGCTGCTATACAGGAGATGCATTCCTAAAAAAATCCACTGGAAGCGCTGAGATTAAATGATCTTTCATAAAGAATTGTGGCGAGGTGGGTAAATTCTGGTCACATTATTGTGAAGACTTGCTTGGGCACTGTTTTTTGCCATGTAAACCCATTTCTGGAGTTCAGAAACTGAACAATTGCTTAAACTGTTTATTAATCTAGCTGAGATGAACCTTAAAGTATTTTGTCGTAACAGCATTCACAAATAATAGAAAAATGTTAACAAGACTTATAACTAGAGCCCACGATTTTTCGCGAAAAGAATTCTGCAACAGTTTGTTTCAATGCCTTATGTGCACATATGAAGCTCTGCTTCATGGTTACTGACAGAATGTATTATTGCACAGACGTGGCTCATTTGAGTGTGCCAAACAGGAACAAGGTCACTGCTACACCACACGTCTGTGATTTGCGGGTAGAACCCTAGACACTGAGAGTTAAAAACAGCCAATCAGTGAACATGAAGCAAGGCTGCATATGTGCACAGATAAATAATTTAAAAAAATATTGCAAATTTTTTTTCGCAAATAATCGTGGGCTCTACTAATTGTTCGTACCTCCTTATAATTAAAAACATCAATATTCTATATTATTAGAGCCACGATTTTATGGCGAAAAGATTTTTGCAACATTTGGTTTCGATGCGTCATGTGCACACCTGCAGCTCTGCTACATCGTCTGTGGTTGGATGATTTTACTCTCACTTGCCTTGGCAAATTATAGACGTACAGACTCACAATAATCTTGTTCTTATTGGTGCAGTCAAATGAGGAACGTGTCTGAATAAACACACGCTGCCAATAACCTTGAAACAGAACTGCCGATGTGCACGTGAGTCACTGAAACAAAGTGGTGCAAAACTCTTTTCGCGACAAAATCGTGGCCCTATATATTATGTATCTACCCAGCGCCTTGGAAACTACCAGGAAGTCTTAGTTAGGATGATGGAGTGAATAAATCGTAACTAATACAATAATTATATATGACGTTATATCGCGAAAATTGTTTGTGCCAACATGCCCTTGAAAACGCTTTACTTTCTTAAACATATATTATTGGCTGATGTACGTCTGACACAGCGTAGTTTTCTTCAGACTAATAACAGGCATCAAATGTCAATACTGGGAATCTCATTAGCTCAGTCGAATAGGGTAACAGTTCCGCATACACGCAAAAGCCAGTGATCTTATGGTAAGTTTAACGTGTGTTGAAACTCAGCAAACAGTCAAGATTTCCCGCGGTAAACCATCATCTCTAACATTAACTAAAACATGGACGGGTTTCGACGCTGGTAATAAAAAACCAAGAGATACATTTTATTTATCTGTATCTGCCATCTTTGCGAGTATATATTTTGTCCCGCATGATGTATTTCTGATCAATTATCTCAGGTGCTGAAATGTTGGTGATCTGTTGTGTAACCATGGATAAACAAAATCACTATAACTGGAACCGGGAATTTAACTCGGATTATTTTGAACCCGGGTCTAAAGTATTACAGTTATGCCACTTTTCTAGGTACATTTCTTTACATAAGCCGAGGGGAAATATTTCGAAATTTTTTTGGAGAATTTATGGTGGATAGATTTGAACGTTACAAAACAGTGTTACGTTGCGCAGTCTGGAAGCAAGACACTTGTTGGTATTCAGATGCTATTTTATTTTATTACGATTCTTTTTTTAAAATAATCGTCAATTATTTATTCCAAAAGCATTATTTAGCTGTGTTTTCACTCCCAGCAATGCGTATTCTACATTAAAATTATTACATGGTTTTAGATTTCTTTACAAACTACGAATTTTATATTAAAATAAAAATCCTACAATATTTACATGCAAAATAATACTATTGGAATTTTAATTTTTACTGTTGCAATTTTTAATGAATGATTTTAATTTTAATTTTTTAATTTTTTTTTATTTATTTATTAATTTTTTTTTAACGGAGATGTGTTCGTTATTGAGCCAAACGTTCGAACTTTCGGATTTTTTTTGGGAATGTAGCGTGCAACTTTACCTCATTAAATTGAAGACCCTTAATACCCAAATATTAACTGCACTAACGTACACACGTTGTTCATTTAGTAACCTAATAGTCGTTTGGGACACGGCAATATTTCACAAAATATTTCTCTAGGATTTCTGCTTTTATGCTTCCTTCTACTGATCTCTAGAAATGTGTAGATTTAAATGATTCTTGTTTTAAATTATGTGCCATATTTCACTTAAACTTGGTTTAACGTTGATTGAATTGGCATCGTCAAGTGGGATCGGTGTGTTGTGATGCGGAAAATTTGCAGCTTCTGAGTAAAATTTAACTTACAAGACAGAGGAAATTCGAAGTCATGGTCTATTAAATGAAGTGAGATGGTTAACCGCTTTTAAGCAACAAGGTTATAAGAGCTGATGAAGGTGAAGTGAGGAGAAGGAACAACACAACATCCATGCATGGGATAGGATTCGAACCCAGGGCGTCTCGCACCGTAAACCGGCACCTAATCGGTTACGCTATGGAGGCCGGCTATAGTCTATTAAGTAAACTGGTAGTTTTGTTGATATTTTACTGTGGTTATTTATCTGTTTCAACACTATCTTTGTAAAGAGCCAAAGGGTAATTCTGCGAGTGAAAATTCACATATATATTTTATGCCTCTTCAACCAAAACTTGCTCTTGCCTTTATCAAAATGTAAACTTAAAATATTTTCGCTAATTTTTATAAACAGGAAGACGATTTTTGTACTAATAGATTCATGCCTTTTACTTATAACAGGGCGAATTAAAAAAAAAAAAAACTATGCCGGATTTAGCCCACAAAAGCCCCCTCTACCTTTACGCGTAACATTTAAAGAAAAATTAATTAACTTTAAAAATTATTTTAATACAATCTAAACAGCATAAAAAACGAAATAAAAAATTTTCAGCTATGCTCGTGATATTTGACTCTTCAGCGTTTTGCTTATTTGTATTTATATATGTTGTATTTAAATATTTTTATTCATATGTTTATATTGCAATATTATGAAACTGCCGTACTACCATGGAATTTAAACAATTAAATATTATACAGTAGCTATTAGTCAGTAATTTTATATATCATGCTAATTTGACTACATTTTACATCAGTGTTTGAGAATTATTGTTTTCGTTGTACCTTCAATATTCACAATTTCGACACTTTTATTCTAATTACTATTATTAACAAGCTGTAAATAGAATGGGTCACAATGTTATGTCAAACCAAATAAGTTTTATTTAAATATTTATTATTAAAACCAAATTTTAATTAAGTATATTTCTGGTTATAGAACAAATACGCGTAACGAAACAAATAATAAGATGCGCCTGCATGTTTACCACTGCGCAAATCTAACTGTAATATATGATATCGCGACACTGAATACTCATTACCGTTCCGGCATGCATTTGCAAAATGATTCTCTAACCAACTATTCGGTGATAGGTGAATGAGACCTTACTCATTACATCTTGTCTATAAACGATAGTTTTCAGTCCGTACATTAAATTCGAGTCTAGGTAACTGTATATAACATTCTGTTCTAGGTATCTGACTATTTTATGGTTTCATACTTCCTTTGCTGGGAGTTTGATTCTGGCCCACAGTTCTTTTGAGAGCGGTGAATAATGCGATATACAACTGCTGATGCAACTAAAGCGCACGTGTGTCTGGGATACAGGTTATCAACAAATAAATTGGTAAACTTTATGTGTTCCTATGTACCAAATGTGTACAATTAGAAGAGAGTATCCTTATGTTTGTCTACAAACAAGAAGAACTTAATTAAATTAATTTCGCAGCAGTAGCGCCCTGTCATGCCCATGTAATGCTGTTTATAGCGATGTTTTTACTTTCAAAACAAAAATTGAATTTTGTATATTTTGTTCGTCCTGTATTAATGTTTTCTTAATTGCGATAAGTTTTATATTTTTAACGTAGTATTACATATCTTTGGAAATATTTTCAGAATTTCAACATACTTGGTCCACATACACAAGTTGACTTCAATATTATGTATTTAATTCATTCTGTGTTCGTGTTTTTAAAATGGTGGACATTTTTATATTTTAGCAGTGTGTCACATATCTTAGGAAATATTTTTTTAGAATTTTACTAAACTGTATACACATATACTGCATACAAAGCTGACTTTACATTTTGTAATTCGTTCATCCGTCTGGAATATTTTGAAAATTGCGGCTATTTTTGTTTATCTTTGTAATAGAAAGACATGTAAGAAATATTGTTCCTCAATTTATTAAACTGGATATTCGCATTATATTTAGCAAGCCGACTTATTTTTAAATTGTATCGTTTAAATTACGTCTAAATAAATGTTATATTTTAATATTTCTAGATTACGTAAACAATTTTAACTTTCGGGAAGAATTTGCATCCACCTTGAGGAAAGTAGGTTTATCAGTTATGCTGGTAACTTCTTGTTTATATAATAATCCGTATTTGCCACAGTGTATTATACGAAGATTTGTTGAAACATTGCTCACAGATTTTTTTTGTAGTTTTTCGTATGCCAACGACAGCACAACCGGTAATTTGTCAGTAAAATTGCACTGTTTACAAACTAAACTGTCTTTCTCAACCAGCAAAGTTGTAATGTTATAATACTCTACAGTTACTGGAACTCGTATCAGTCAATCTTCACTGCTGTTAAGAACATTTTTACTATTTTTTAGTTTCAATCTTCCAAACATATATTTGCACTTCTGCTCTGCAGTTAACCTAATATTGTAACCCAATGACAAGCAGTGGAAAGGGAGGAAAGAAAAGCCGTCGGGACAACGGGAGATTTCCCAGAGCACCTTCCACATAGTGCGGTATATTTGCTATTTTCCCCGCGAACCAATCTAAAGTATCAATATGACGTCCTCTGGAGTAAAAATTGTTTCACCAGAATGAAATAAATAGGCTTTTATATAACTTTAATTCTAATCTCACTACCTGCGCGCCCTTGGAGAAATGGTAAGCGCCCTCCTGAAACATTTACATCTCACGCTTTTTGTCCTAACGATTCTGTATGTTCCTTAGCTCATATTCTAGACAGTCAACCGACTCTTATTCTAGCCTGTCTACCGCCCTCTCATTTTAGCCAGGCCACTTCCCTGTTGTTCTAGCTAGTTCACCGCCCTATTATTTTAGCCAGACCACCTGTCTGTTGTTCCAGCCAGTTCACCGCCCTCTAAATTTAGCCAGGCAACCTCTCTGTTGTACTAGACAGTTCACCACCCTCTTATTTTAGCCAGGCCACCTCCCTGTTGTTCTAGCCTGTTCACCTCCCTCTTATTATAGCCAGGTCACCTCCCTGCTGTTCTAGCCAGTTCACCGCCATCTTATTTTAGCCACCTCCCGGTTATTCCAGCCAATTCACCGCCCTCTTATTTTAGCCAGGCCCCCTCCCACTTGTTCCAGCCATCTTATTTTTACCATGCGACCTCCCTGTTGTTCTAGCCAGTTCACCGCCATCTTATTTTAGCCAGGCCACCTCCCTGTTGTTCCAGCCTGTTCACCGCCATCTTATTTTAGCCAGGCCACCTCCCTAAAATTTCAGTCTGTTCACCGCCCTCTAATTTTAGCCAGACTAACTCTGTTATTCTAGCCAGCTGACCGCCTTCTTATTTTAGCCAGGCCACCTCCCTGTTATACTAGCCAGTTAACTGTCCTCTTACTATACGTAGTCCACTATCCTTTTACTAGTGCCACGAACTTTTCGCGAAAATATTTCGCCTAAGCGGGTTTTAGTACCTAACGTGCACATCTGCAGTTCTGATGTGTAGTCAGTAACAGGAATTTTAACTGTCACTTGTCTTAGGGTTCTACTTGCAAATCACGGACGTGTGATGTTGCATAAACCTTATTGTGATGGGCACAGTCCAATCAGAGACGTCCCTTGACAAAGATACGTTGCCAATAACTATGAAGAAAAGCTGTAGATGTGCACGTAAAGGGTTGGGGAAGAAAACTGGGGGAAAATTCTTTTCGCGGAAAGTTCGTGGCCCTTCCTATTACTCAAGTGAGTACAACGTGTACTTCTTTTAGTCAGTACACCATCATCCTACACTTTCCAATCCACTGTCTAAATACTCTGTCCAGTTAATCGTCCTATTCCCCTAGCCCGTTCGCCTCCCTCTTATTATATACATAGTAATTTTCTTTTTCTCTAGGCGATCCACCGAACCCTTACATTAGTTAGATAACCTCTCCTGTCTCTAAATTGATGTAGCCTGTCCACCGCCTGCCTACTCTTACAAATCCACCGCCTTTTCAAACAAATCATATTCGCTTTATAAAGAATTGCAATACGTTCCGTCACTTACGTTACACAGGCTACTATGATATGTGATAAGGTGTATAAAAACAACAAGGAATACTTAAGCTTCTAACATTCTCAAACATAATAAACATTAATATCACCAGTTCTAGATATATCCAGCATTTCGTGGCATGATTTACTGTAGTAAAAGTTGTTATTTTTTAAAATTTTGTTCGTCGAACTTACTCACGCTTTTATTTCCAAAATATTGCTCCTAAACATTTAAACATTTCTTTTACTTTTCCAATTTTTTGTTTTGCAGAACATCAAACACAAAATATACATAAAAATATTGTCAACCTAAGCATAGTGATTTTCTGATCGTTGTTGCTCAACTCATACTACAACACTTTCCCTTGTCGTGCATCAGCCGTCGCACAGAAATTTTGGCCAATGTGATTATAAATAGTTGTGACGCATACAACACTTGTAAACACTGAACATTACACGACATTACATTCTTAAGATTACATTAGAAGTGCATTTTTTTTACAAACAAAAGAATATGCAACGAGGGACATAATCCAAGAATGAACATCAATCAACAAAACATAAAAAAACTAGATAGTATTTTTAAGCCCCTAGTGAACTACACACATTTCAATATTATTTCAAGACATAGACTTAGTGAGAATATGTGCTAAGCTTTTCTTAGTAATAATAAGTTTCATGCTTATTATCCATTTCTCTACCTTTTACCTTACAAAATTATATATTACGTCATTGTGTTTTTGAACGTTTTGTAAGTGACTTTGTTTTTAGAAAGAGCACTAGCGCCCTGGGCATCTACACTTATTTCACATGGTTCACTCATGAGGTCCTTCTGCTCAATCTCTTCCTGTAGACTTTTCACTCAGGGCACCTCCTTCACTGCTTGTGCTACAGCAACATAATCCGCTTCAACAATTGATAACGCCGCACTGGTTTGTCTTCTTGCCTGCCACAGAAATGCTTCTCCTGATAACAAAATCACAAATCAGCTTGTAGATTTCCTGTTCTTTACATTGTTTGACGATTCTACATACACTTCGGTTAGTTTCTCCTGTTTCTCGTAAATCATTTGGAGATCTTCTGATTCTCTGAGGGAGCGAAGGCTATGTTTTATTTCTGGCCAATTTTTAACGGTAGTGTCGTTGTTCGGATTTTTCTTACCAACCGCGTACGCAATGCCAGGCCTCGTGGCATTTCTCAAATATAAATGGCTTCCTCAAGCTTTCCTGCACAAATTTTCAGAAGAAGTTTATTTTACTTCAGCTTCCTCTTTTTCAGCTGTTCCAATTCCCCTTAGCATTCTCCACGTTGAATCCTCTCAACATCTGCGGAATGTAATTTTCCTAGTCGATTTTCAGAACCATGTCCCTATACCTGTTCACTCTAATTGACAAAAGGTGAGACATTTTACCAATAGCCTATACCTGAGTTCCACCACTCCTTACAATTATGCCCTTAATTTCTCAATCTTGTCTATCTCACCCCACATGGGTATGTCGTCAACATATACTCCAAGCACCAGACCACCTTATTTATCGAAATATAGACAAAGGTCATTTGCAGACTGTTCCAAGCAAATTTTTTTTTTCAATTCTGTACTTTAATACATTTGCCAGTCTCTTCCTGCCTGATGTAACCACATATGCTTTTTTTCTAGTTTGCAAACATATTCCTTTGATTTATTCTCAACTAAAATGGGCTGTTCCATTAAAACGTCCTCCATCAAAGGACTGTGTAAGTACGCAGCTGTAACATCTAGGTGTTCTAGTTCCCAGTTCATCTCGAAACATACAGCCATCATTAGCCTTATTGTTATCACAGGACTGTAGGTTTCTTCAAACTACCTTTCTGGTGCCTGTCTAAAACCCTGTGTCACGAGTCTATCTAGCCTCGTACCTTTCTGTATCCCCATTATCATTTTTCTTGAATTTAAAAACCTTCTTTGAACTATTATGTTCACTTCCTTCTACCTCTTTACCAACTTCCAACTGTTACTGCCCTGAAAGTTTTCTATTTCCACCTTCATGACCTTCAGCCACTTGTCTGCACTTGTACTTGAGATAGCAGAACTTAAATTATCTGGTTCCTCGTTTTCCATACACTTTGCAACAATACACACTACAAAAGTTTTAGGAACACAATTCTTTTTTGACCGCGTCAAATTTGTTCCTCCATCACTGTGTTCTGCACCACTCTCTTCAATGACTGCTTGAAAGCTGTCAGCCCCATCTCCTCTTTCCATAATACCTCCTCTGTTTCACTCTGGGCGTCATCGATGCCATTCTTCTCTGCACTTAGGCCTCCTGGTTAATTTTTTATCTACAATTTTGGTTCAGTTGGGTTTTCCTCGAACTGTTAAGCTTCTATGGCCTATACTATGGTAAGGACGTAGTGTCCTTGGTCTCCATTTGAAGAGCTTCCTCATCATGTAGCTGCTTTTCATATAGAATCCCGGACTTAAAGGGAAAAAAATATATTTTCTCTGAAAACCACGTTTCTTGAAATTATTTCCTTCTCCCGTTTCCAGTTCCATATACGGTAAACCTTAAAATCGTCCTCAAGGCTCGGCTTCAGTCGCAGTATTGAACTTCATTATTTTTCACTTTTTTTGGAGTTCTGTGAAGGAATTTGTTAAATCGGCGACTGTACAGCAAATTCTGTTTACCTTGAGCTACAATACAAGCGTGGCAATAGAGCTAGTAATGTACAGTCAGGTCGCAATTTGTCGGGCAAATTATGAATATAAAAAAATTTGCCACACACATTGTGGCGTAAATATACGTTAACAGCTGAATTACAAGGTCTGTACTGTAGCGAAATGTAAATAAAATTTGAGGTATAATCTCATATTTAACATTTTTCTTCTAAGAATTAAAAAAAAAAAGCGAAAAATAATAAAACAGTATGGCGACTGAAACCGAGCCTTAAAACAAAAAAAAATTCATTTCTCTGCTCTGGGCTTTAATTTGTCCTTTTCTAAAGTAGCTATCCATACTTGACACCAAATACTTTAAATTTTTTTCTTTTCGTCTTCTCTTAGCTCTTTCAAATACCAAAGTTCATAAGGAATCTGTCCTCCGATGACTTTTGACGGACACCAGTTTTTCATGTAGCGTTCAGTTGCCAGAGCTTCTGCCCAAAACATTGACGGAACTCCTGCTTGCAAAAGCATGTACCTGACCATACTTATGATTGTCTGGTTTAGCCTTTTTGCCCTGCCATTCTGCTGTGGCGTGTAAGATGTGTACAACTCCTGTGTCTTCCAGGCAACCATTTAACTCTCTACTATTGAATTCTCCTCCATTGTCAATCAGTTTACTTTCTTGAAGTACTTCAGCACTGATATAAAAGTTTTCAAGTTCACTGAAGCATTAATGTTTCCTGTTTATCACCGCCACATGAGCATACCTAGAATAATATTCTACAAATGTCACAAAATATTCAGTATCACGCAATGAGGCTGAAGAGACCTAGCCCTTGACATCTGAATGTACGAGATCTAGTGGTTCTGATGCCCTGCTATAACTTCCTCGGAATTTCTACTGTTTAATTTTTCCTTCCAAGCAAATGTTACGCCTATCTACGCCCTTTTTCAAAGAGACACTATCATCTGGCGAATTCTGTACATCTCCAAACCTTCGGTACTAAATGTCTGGTGTTATTGCAGTTTATTTCACAAGCGTGAATTTTCATTATCTTGGCCTACTATACAGTTTTCACTTTCTATAGTGTACATATCTTGTTCATGATCACTTAACGCCTCAAATATCTCCACATTGTCATCCATCACTGTCATACACCCTTGTGTAATTCTGAGTTTCAATATCTTGGAATCCAGTTTCCTGCCAGATATCAAGTTGTTACGAAGTTCCGGTACATAAAATACTTTGCTCAGCTCATTTGTCCAGCTACCGTACAGTTCCTTCAACTTTATAATTACAGAACCAACAGATTTTACCTTTACGAAGTGTCAATTTGCCACCTGGACTTCACCGGACCGCACACATATGGTGTGATGCTGCACTATCGAGTAGCCAACAATATTCGCAGAAAGAAGGTTTCACAATACTACCGGACAGCACCTTAAATTTTAGCGGATGTTTTCCCTTTTCATCACTTCCAAATACATGATTAGAACCTTCACCTCGACCTGGAAATGAGCTTCTTCGAAAATTTAGGGAAAATCTAGCTATGTTCTCTGATTCATTGAAGGCAATTCATGTAACGTTTCTTTTGTCTACTTGTTTTCAGGTTCTCTGTGTGTTTCGTAATTGTACTTGTAGGGCATCTGCTGCTGCCTAACTGCCATACCTCTAGCCTCCTGTGTACATAGGCCTAATTTGTTAGCTTCGTCTCTCTGAACTCTTTTTCCTTCAAGAAGCATTTTAGCCTTTACAGCTGCTGCGGTAGATGACTTCAAATGTGGAGAATTGAAACGTGAGAATTCACATTTTAATAATAAGCAAAGGTCATAAATGAACATAATTTCACATACAGGTCAATTATGTAAAAACAAACACAGAAATTATTGAACCGGAAAGTAGACCCCTCCATGCATTAAGTAAGGGTTGGTTACTCCTATACCTTAGAACTCTGTGACCATCCGATACAGCGATTTGAGATGACACATACCTAATTAGCATTCAAAAGTGAATGAACAATGGTCGCCTTAGGAGCAAGTTCTATTTCCAACCACTGATACTGAAATCATATGTTCAGTTGGAGGTGGATTTATGAATGCCTGAGAGGTAGGCAGCCTGAAACACTGTGTTGTATGAAGTGTCAGTTTCTTAGTGTCATTTTTGTGTGTTTTTATACTACATTCACCCATTTTTTATGTCTACTTTCGAGGGACTGCGGTTGGCGCAGTGGTTTGAATAACTTGCCCTCTCGCTTAAGCGATTTGGACTCGATTCTCAGCGGGATCAGTCCCCGAATTTTCGTGTATGGATTATGGAAATCTTGCTGGACGATACCGCTTGTTCGGTGGGTTTTCTCGGGGATCTCCTGTTTCCCCCACCTCTTCATTCTGGCTCCGATACATACTCACACCATGTCACCCCTCACCAGTTATAAAGACCTAGATGTTAAGTGCAGACCAAAATCTATTCATTTTTAATTTTGCAGCCATCTACAGCCCTCATGAATCACATTAGGCCCAATGCTGCATAGGCTCTACATGTTTTCTTAATTATTTGAGCTCAGGATTGCATTCCAGCAGAGATAGCGTATTGTAACGAGTCAGCTCTCTCGAAGGCATTGGGCTGAGCGACCTGACGAACCACGCCAATGAAGGCATTGGGCTGAGCGACCTGACGAACCACGCCAATTTCTCCTCCCTTGCTCGCTACCTACTACCCCAGCGACGAGACGGCGGGGCGCACCTCTCCTCCTCCATCTTATCGCCCCTAGCAATGCGGGCCACTAAGGCCTGACTGACGTCATGGGCGTTCTGAATTGGCGGGCACCTGTCAGTCATCCGGGACAAGCATTCAGCTTGTTTATAACTGAATGTTACCGCAACCTCTAGAACATTCAGCTTACATCAACCAGCATGGTCAGCGAGTTCTGAGAATATTCTGGACGTTGTTGCGGGCGACCATAAATACCGGCCCATTGCGAGCAGAGCGGAATGATTCCGGCGTTTAGCTGGTGAATGTTCGCGAAGGACTTAGCAGCGAGGTACGAGGCGGGACCAGCAGATCGATGAGAGGTTACGGAGGTGTGGACGACGGTGACACTCTTCGAGTGGTGTAAGTGTGAGAGTGGACGAACAGGTTGAATTGTAGCCATGTATGTGAGACATATATGTGGTCGGAGTACTGATTTGGGAGGGAGAGAGACGTAAACACACTAGAGTAGTAAATTAGGCTTTAAGGGATATTACCTGTGTATAATATCTGTGTTTAGTTGAAAATGGTGAATAGCGAGTAACGTATACTTAATGTAAAGTTTTTATTGAGATTGTATTTAAATTAAGAACTTTAATTTTATTTATTTAACTATACAATCTCTCCATCCCAAACGAACATGGCTGCGCCCTGGACCGCAAAGTTGTTACAGTATATTAATGGCTTGTGTGTACCGTATATTTTGTACCATAATATCAGTCAGTCAATAGGAATTACACAGTGAGCGCATTTACCTGAATGTGGAAACACGTGTCAGTTCCTGAAACGTCGCATATGTTATTATTGTACTTATTTTGTATGGGTTATCATCGTTTCCTCGTTGTGTCGTCTGTGTTTAGATCCATTTCCGTTTGTGTTGTTTTGGTGTGTGGCCATTTTTCATACACTTTTTTTTTGTTATTTTATTTTATTCCTGGCTTTATTACTTTGTTTCTTTCCCAAACCTTATGCATTTTATGATGTCTTTAAGTACCGATAATGCTGGCTTTTATTTTTCCGGGTTCATAATAACTCAACTTCGTTTGTTTATAATGCTGTACGTCCATGGTTAAAAGTTGGTTTCATCATGAGACGTAATTTAATGATTTTTCCCAATTGTTTAGTAACATATCGAGTCACCTGCTGTTGAAACCTTGAAATCATTCAAAATGGCTAAATACCTAAGGTAATTAATCACCTACTTCATAGCCCAGTCTACAGAAAGGACAGGGTTTTAAATATAAAATTTGTATTCTGTGGGGCTAGTCATCTGTGAAAAATGCATATATGCCTGTAATGCAAATTTAGTTAATTTTGATGAGGGCCACATTGATATACGATATCCGAGGATTTGTTTGAATACCCTGGAAACCGTTAAGAAATACGCATTATCAATATAAAATATAAACACCAGAAGACACACTTATGCAAGTTTTCATACTTTTTTAATTTCTGTATCGCAATTATACTCTTCTCAATGTGGAAGTGTTTTCTGTCCGAATGCGATGTCGTAAAAATGACTGACCTCTTCAAACATAATTAAAATCGATAGTCTTGCTTACGCCAGAACTTTCAGGTAGGCAACGCCCTTAGTAACGTTTTGTAACACGGGCGCTAGGCTGTTATATTGAGTAACCTTCTGGGATTTTGGTAGGCAAACATAGTCACGTGACCAAGTTTACACAGTCATCAGGTTACCGGTATGTCTGAAAGCCTGCAAACCATTCAGAGTTGTGTAACTTATTAGACGCTATTAAAACCAATCGTGTTATTGTATGAACGTCTCAAGCTGAAATTTTTCTCTGCCCAGGCTAACTCCGGGACTAGGGGGGCGTACAATATACTTCGAACACGTTGTATTGTGTTTGTGAATATTTTTGACGAAACTATTCCATATGTACCCAGTGTGACAATGTACGAAAAGAAAACATATTTAGTACAAGTACATGCTAAGCGAGCTCCCCTAATTCATACTGTTTTTTCGATATTTTTTTTTCCACACTTGAACGGGAGTATAAATCACAACTAATATGCTAAGCAGTTTAGTTTTAAATGGTTTCTGCTATGATAGCTATTTTTTCAAGATAAGATTGATACGGTCTCGACTAATAAGTCACGTAACAAAAATTCTGTCAGGTAAATAATTAACTAAAAGTATAGTATTACTGTCTTGTAAATTTAGCCAATATGGTGAAAACCGTTTTAAACAAAGCTGCTTAACAAATTTCTATCTGTTCTCATTTAGCCTTTGAAAATTACAGTTGCGAAAACAGGTAGTTAGAATACAGCATGGCGTTAACAAAATACATTCATTAAATACATATTTTCTGAGCCTTCCAAAAGCCAAAATAATACAATTTCAGACTGTCTAGCTTATAAATGTTTGTAGAGCTCTTATAGAAATCTGTATTAAACTTTGCCACAAATTTACACCAATAAAATTACGTGGTCACCGCTTATGGGTTTTAAGTGCGATAAAATCATAATTTTATATTTTTATGAAATATTGTTAGTTTTGTAGACGATACCTGTTAGTACATTTTACTCTAACGAAACAATTTTAGCTCTCATAGTTTTCTCATAACGGGGTGTCAAAGTCAAAATTTGCTTGTTACGCTGCCATGAAAATAGTGAAAATCAACTGACCTACTCAAAGAAAATAGTTCTCTGTGAACTTATTAAAAAAACCCACAATGTAAAATTTTGAATCAAAAAAATCGCAAAAGTAGAGAAAATAGTTGTAATTTCAATTTTTTTAAAATGAAAAAACATGTTTGCGAAATTCTTTCAAATGTTTTATTTCGTAACCCATAGTATGTTATTTCACTGTGAATTTTTTCACGTACGTAAGTCAATTGGTATTCACTATTTGCGTGGCAGCAGAACTCGCAAATTTTTACTTTGACGCACCGTTATGGGAATACTACGCCAGCTAAAATTGTTTCGTAAGAGGAAACTGCACTCACAAGTATCGTCTACAAAACTAACACTATTTCATATAAATTCAAAATTATGACTTTATCGCACTTGAACATCCTTAAAGAAATCTTTAATTATTTTGGCGCAGAATCATTGCACAAGAACTATAGGTCAACTTCCAAGAATTTCCTTGTAATGATTCTGCATGACAAATTATTGTAAGGTTATATTATTATTTATGTCAAGCAGTTTACCAATACTATATCTTATGCTTTGTTAAAGAGAAAATTTCGGTAATACAATATGAATAACTGTTATTATGGCTCAAAAACTGAAAATAGAATAACATTGCCTAACACTCCACCTTAATGCCTCCCGCCTACTAGTCGTGCATTGTGTGGATAAGGCACGGCGCCAAGGGCTATGTTGATCGGCTCATCTGATGTTGTATTGCCTCTATCGCAAGACACTGAAAAGACGAGCGCGGATCACTCGCCTGATTGACACTTCCAGTGGTAGAAAGTTTTAAGCTAAGTCCACTGCGTGCTTCTGTGGTTGTTTCACACGAATCCAGTGAAAAGTTTTTCAAATATAAGAGGTAGAAAAATTTTTTATAGCCGTTTTGAGGGGCTTGGAAATTATTTTTCTAATTGACATGATACTTTTCCGTCATCGTTTGAAGTGAATTTTCTTTTAGTACATTGACAAAATGGGCACATGTAGAATAGTTTCGTATAAAAAATATGTACGAACCCACTGCACTTGGATGGCAGCGCCCTTGAGGCAATGCTGTCTAGTTTCTACTTTTTTTAGGGATATTAATTTTTTACGCTTAAACTAGAGCAGATATCAAACATATGTCTAGCAGTTTTGTATAACATAGTTTTCTCCATGTTACCTGTTTTTTTCACGACAGTAAGTACTATGAGTTTAGCTAATTATGTAAGTAACGGAATTCTAGTTAATTGACTTTTTAGTCTAAACAGTACGATTTCTTCCCTTGGAAAAATTAGCTGTCACGGTAAGACCCACTTTAAACAAAACTGCCAGACTGATTTTGGGAATCTGTTCTCGTTCAAGATTTAAAAAGATAATTATCACAGAAACAGTAGGTATAAACTAAAGAGCATGGCATTAATACAGTCGTCTATGTCCTTGCCCGAGTGCTGACGGAGCGCCTACCATCCACACTTCTTGCGCCAGAGAGGACAGGGTAGCAGATAATTATTTCACACCCCTAATAGGGAAGTTGTACCCTGAAAATGACATGCGTGTTAGTCTACCCTAGCAGGGGCATCCGCCCAGGCGCCGGATCAATGCACGGGTAGGCGCGTTGACCCTCGCTAGAGCAATGGTCGTGAGGGGAGAGTGATTTGTGGTTGGGATTCCTGATTCTGAAAAAAAAAAAAATACACTGGGGAGTGAGCTATTGATTACCCCCCTCCCTCCAACACGGACCCCTTTAACCCCCCGTGGTTACTGGTTTAAAGCCTTCAACACTACCGTCGAAGGGCGACGCTACGAAAGAAAAATTGCGTGGCGCTGGGTTCGTGCGTGTGTGTACGCACATGTGTTGGGATACACCCGACCCGATGACAAGTTGTTTTCGATAACATCGTTGTGAGAATTTATCTCTAGCGAGCACTTTTAATTTCCCCGTAAGCGGCTTCCACTGTTTTCGCCCGCGGGAACGATGCTAATCTCTCACTGTAGCTATTGTTTCACCAAATTCTGGGCGTACATAGGATTGAACTGGTACAAAACATATAACACCCTTATGTTTTTGTCGCTGTATTGGCTCATTTTGAAGAGTAGTTGTATTTTTTTTTTGCGAGTAGGAAGAAGGTGCAGATTACAATTCTATTTGTTTAAATTCTGAAAGACCGACTAGAAGAGGATGTTACTAGCAACAGTGAATTCAAGTTTATATTTTTAAGTGCCAATTCAAGTACTTTTATTTTAACGTACGGAAAAACTATTTTGGGGCAGCTACGAAATATCTTTTTTTGGTATTAACTCTAACATTTTTTTTCCTGCTCACCACAAAATTATTTTTATTTTCAGTTCAAAAAACATTTGTGGTCAACAGAAAAATTATTTTCTGTTTAGCCCAAAATAATCTGATGGAAGTGTGTTTCAATATTTCTCTCCAGTGTACTTTGACATTGGCTTCAAGTACTGTGCGTGTACTGGATCTGAGACCTTGGAATGCATGCAATTTTCGTCCTAATGAGCACGGACGCGGCAGCACCTTAGCATCAAATGTATCCCAGCTTAAGACATTACTACGGAATAATAATGCATATACATGCTACCAACGTATCTATTCGGACAGAAATCGCGTACCTGCGTGGTAATAAGAGATGGTGCGATGAGTGTATTAGGGTACTTTGGCTTCCGAGAGTTTGAGGTAGGGAGTGCAACACTATCTAAGCTAACTTTTACAATTATCTAAAAAAAAAAAAAAAAAAAAAACTTTCCCTATACATTGAAAGCACCCACGGAAAAAATATTTTGTGGCAGTTACAAAATATTTTGTGGGTATTTACCCTTAAAAATTTATTTTGTGGTCACCATAAGAACATTTTGTTGACACGACTTAAATATTGTCGCCACCACAAAACTATTTTGTAGTGACTACAAACTAATTTTGCAGAGAAGACCTTCTTCAAAATTATTCTTTCAGTGTCGATGCCAGGAAACATTTTCTGAGACCATTCGTTCGTTCAGAACTGTCTTAGATTGTTCGCGTGCGTTACTCGTATTATATTTTCAAATTCGGTTTTGCCCACTTCAAACATGTACACAAAGAAAGCTTATTATGGCGTTTGATATGATAAAGACATAAAGTCTGGGGAAAATGCGCTAAAATAACTTATGTACATATGTACACACGTACATATAACATATTTATCTACATACACACACAATATACACACACATGTACATACACATGGACATACATATATATATAGGATGTTGCAAAATTACATATCAGTGTTGGTCCAAAAACGCACCGTTTCTGCGCTACAGTTGGCAATACATGACGTATGGTTGATAGCGCGCGGGTAGGATCATGTCGCTGTGAGGCAACATTACAGCAGTACATAACATGTTACTATGCCACACACTACGCCACTAACACACAGACAGTAGGAACAACTGTGACACAGCAACATGATCCTGCCAGCGCGCTATCAACCATACGTCATGTATGCCAACTGTAGCGCAGAAACGGTGTGTTTTTGGACATATGTTCATATAGCACTTTTTGTTCCTCTACACGTGAGGATTGTTTCCTTAGAATATTGACATGGAATTTTGCAAGATCCTGTATGTGTGTGTGTGTGTGTGTGTGTGTGTGTGTGTGTGGGTATAGAAAATTTGACATCAACAATCAACATTACACTATAAATTCAACTAGGAAATGTACATTAAAAATGGCAAGACGATGTAAGCGAAAACGGAAACAAACTGGCGTTTGGCATGGAAACGGACTAGCACCGATTCAAGTTGCTGAAATACTGTAGCGTAGCATTACACTTACGCCTTAAGGTAAATTTCACCCACTTAAATATTGAATTTCAAAAAATTCTACCATTGGCTAATATGCATTTTTGTGTGTGTCCTGTTAAAGTAAAAGTCACGATGATAGGCCGTCGGTTTCGAGCTCTATCGACGTTTTTTCGGAAATGTATTTCATCCCTTTTCACCCCCTTGGAGGTCGAATTGCGAACATTTCTTCTTAGTGCTCATGTACGACCTGAGGGGAAACCACACAAAAAATTTCACGATTCCAGGTTCAGTGGTTTGGGCTGCAGTTTGATATGTCAGTCTGTCTGTCTGTCAGTGATCTCTTTTAAGTATAGAGATATCGTGTCCTATACTATATAATGGATGAAAATTTAACTTAGCTAAACTATTCTAACCTAGCAGGTATAAACATCAACTATATCATCAATCAGTATTTTGCAAGGTGAAAATTTGCTGCAAGACATTTGCGTTAGCGGTTTTTATCTATTTCTAAAATATGTGAAAGACTTCCAGACTAGAGGCATAAACCAAAGCTCGTTACATATCCCTTGCAATGTTGGGCAGTAATAGGTCTACCATGATATCGATCTTCTGTGTGATGTTCTCTGTCGAAATGATTCTATTTAGCACAACGTAGTGTTAGTTTTCGTCCCAAAAACTATTTGTTGACGGTTTTTAACACATTATCAAGAAAAAAAACCCTAACGTAATTATAAAACTCACCGTACAAGCACTAGAAAAACGAATTTCGCTACGAATGTTAGGTTGTAACGTTTTCTCACATTTCATCTTAAGCTACATTTTGATGTCACAACGACGACCCCAATGACCTCTGTTTGTATATATACATGAAACGAATTGTTGAATTTAAAGAAGGGTGTACGACAGTGTCCACTGTGTTTTGAATCGCCCGTTTACCGCCCACAAAACAGAGCTGACTTATTATTGCCTCTTGTTTCGATTTCTGTTGCACGGATACACCAAATTCTCGTGAGTTCCTGAGCAGCTGGACATTGTCTTACATCTGCCTTTAAAAACTCTACAAATAATTTCATGCGTATATACAAACAGATATCATAGGAGTCGTCGTTGTAACGTCAACATTTTTTCACTACATGAATGAAATACTTAAAACTGTTATATATGTGATTTTTGAATGATATTTGCAATGATAGTGCATGACGAACTGAAGTATTTGGTTTAATATACGGCACTGTTAGCGAATGCTGCTGAGTCGAGAAAAACCAGCATTTACGTAAAATGAGTTCGGTCTGCTGGGTTCCTTAGTCTGTACATGTTTGAAGGCAGCAACCTATATCAGTTCCCGAAACATAAGCACCTGTTACCTTGAAAAGCCCACTATAGGTCGTTCGGGATAAAGTGAGCACTAAAAATTTTACCTTTGAAAAATATCACTAGCCGTTACTGAATATAATTCAACTATAGTTGCCTTACTGCTTGTATGGTTGGCAGCTAAATTACGCAATATAGTTCCGTATATTTCCCATTTAAATACTACAAACATAATCAATCGAATTCGACATAATTATATTTTATACAGTTAACTCAACTTTTTTATGAAAATTTATCGATTCATACTGACTGCACAATTTATCTTACATGCGCAAACATCAAGCGATACGTCCATAGAGGTTATACATGTTCCGTAGTTAGCCGTTACACGCGGAAATATACGAATTAGCTGAAAAAAAGGACTTTAGCAGGGTTTCTTTGAGTGCTCACTTTATCCCGAACCGCCTATAGTATCGTCAGTGTTATATTAAGCTAGTTATTCTGTCTAGTCTACAACGATTTCTGCGGATATGTCAATTTGTGTTGTCCACGTTGTAATTGTCTATAATTTGCGCCATTTTTATTATCTTGTTTGGTCCTTGTCTGTTTTGACTTTCCTTTATGGTTTTTTTAATGTTCTTATGTCTATATATCGACAGCATTCATATTTCGGATTTACTTGTACGTTTGTTATTATTTATTTATTACTAACGTCCAAATTCCGCTCTTGGCTGTTTTACAATTGATACGTGTTTGCAATAAATACATCTTACATGATAATGATTAATAACATTACATTATGTTAATACAAATGGTAGAATTATGACAAGAGTACAATGAATGAACAATATAGTTAAAGATAGTTACTTAAAAGTTACAGTCGTATCAGTTTTTCTCAGTGTTACATAAACATGCAGCTTATTTCTATTTTAACCATATTTATTTGAATTGAGGTTGCTTCTGAAACAGAAGGGACTTAAGCCCATCCCTGAAAGCATGGAGCGAAACGTTTTTCAAGTTTTCAAGATAGGTCATTCCAGACTTTACCGACCGTGAAGGTGAGTTAGTGCTTTTAAGATTTTTTTTTTTTTTAAGTCGAGGAAATTGAAAATAATTTTTATCCCGGGTATTGTGGTTATGTATAGAAGCAAATTTACTGAGCTTATCGGATAAATATTTAGGCTCTTGTGTAGCCAATGTTTTTTTTTTTTAGTTGTGTGGTAATATGATATATTCTTCTACAATCCATATTCAGCCATTTTGATTCTAAGAGTGTGTCAGTTACGTAGTCTCGTCTTTTAAGATTGAAACAGTACCTGGATTTTCTGTAAGTGATTTTTTTCTCCTTGTTAATATTTACTAATAGTCCTGTACAGTAGTTAAGATGGGAAAGAAATACGGCATCGCACAGTTTTAATTTTATGTCGGGAGGTAATATGTTTTTAAGACTAAGAGATACTTGAAACGGCAATAAGCGGATGAATAG
The DNA here is from genome assembly GCA_003012365.1 of Medauroidea extradentata. NCBI lineage: Eukaryota > Metazoa > Arthropoda > Insecta > Phasmatodea > Phasmatidae > Medauroidea > Medauroidea extradentata. The sequence continues at coordinate 16,580 of PNEQ01095657.1, read as the reverse complement.
ATACTGATATATGTTTATTCTACTGTACAGATTTGTCAAATGTTCCTGATTTCTTTCGGGTATGATTTCTTTGTTTGCGACAATGTCTGTATGAGCTTCAATTTTTTTTAGCGCGTTCTTTTTTTTTTTTTTGGTTGAGTTTAAGGCAGTTCATCTCACACCATTCAAGCACGTTTTGTAAATCACTATTAATCTTTGTAATGCAGTCGTTAATTTCTTACACGCGACAGGATAGAATCAACTGGGTATCTTCGGCATGTTGGAAGCAGGTTACATGTTTCAAGCAAGATGCTAATGGAGTAATATATAACGAGAAATCAAAGGTCCGAGGAACGATCCCTGCGTACTCCGTTTGACACTTGTTTCCATTTTGAGCATATCCTACCTTTACTATCATTAATTTCTAGTTGTGTACGATTTTACAGGTTGGTTTTAAACCTCAGGCGATTCTTCTCCATCTTCCGTGGTTTTGTAGATATAGTCAGAAATATCGAATAGAGATATGTATATGCAATGGAGTGGCCGGAATCCATATTATCTATTGTAGAGCAAACTGTTATCATTAATATAGGAGGATAGTTTCTGGATTCTTTTGAATGTTTCTACGTTTTTTGGAATAATTTTCTCGTGCTTAGTCATTTATATAACAGTGGGTTTTCTGCGACCTAACAACTTTCCCTAGAAATTGCGTATGTCCAGGTTTGCGTTCAATAAATTTTCAGAGACAAACTTAAACTAAATCCTCGTCAGTACGTACTATTAAGGGGTTAACACACTTATTCCTGTAACTACAATGGGAATCTTTACATGCCGAATTGCCCCTTACTTCTGGAGATTGTTGACTTCGAGGTTGGCCAGGAGCTAGAACACTTGCCTCCCACCAAGGCAATCCGGATTCAATTCCCAGAGGTGTTCCCGAATTTTCGCATATAGGAATCGTGCCGGACGATTCCGCTGGTCGGCAGGTTTTCTCTGGGATCTCCCGTTTCCTGCGCCTTTCATCCATTCCGGTACTGCTACGTAATCATATTGCCACCCCTCACGACTTCTTAAGGTCTAGATGTTAAGCAGTGATCAAAATCTCTTCACTCACATTCTAGTAATTGTTACCGGCAATATGCCGAAATGTCTTGCATTAGAACGAATAAATGAAACAATATTCTAAAACGTTAAAATTATTAGGACAGGTTGATTAATTGCGACCAAGCTGAAGAGAACATATCAAAGGTGATGCTGAAGCTGAAGGTGTATCAAAGGGCGTATTCAAAGGTCAAACAGACGCCGGATTGAATACTCTCCTCCCAGCACGACACGGGTGGTCCAGATTGGAGATGCTGCCCTAGATGTATTTCTGGCCGACGGAATGCTCAATCCCTAGAGGACCAGCGTGCAAGGGCCGAGGTGTAGGAGGGTGAGGACGGTATCATCACATCTCCCGGGTAGGATCAATGCAAGGCGGTCAGCAAATAGATATCCCCCCCACTCTCCCTCGACCCAGGTCACATCATCCTCACCCACGCGGGTATAGGTTTGTTGACACAAGATGGAGGGGCGCTGTGAGAGCAAAGACGGGCGAATCTCGAGACTGGAATCTGTTTAGTAAATACTCCGAATGCGGGCTAAGTTTTCAACCCTCTTATGTCACCCTTGAGTAAGAACATTTTCCAGGAGCTGGTCTGCTTTCACCTTCTCGCCTTCGTTCCAGTCAGCAAACATGTTTTCTTCACACTCGCCCAGCACATGCAAAGTACATACACACAACATACGTATATATTCGCATTTCCCAATAATAATCCCTTTTTGTTATTTTTTAGGACAGGTACATGTTAAAACATAAAATTAAAAACCCTGACTTAAATGTATCTTAGAATCCCTCACCAATTTATCATCAATACTTTTTCCTTGCTCCATCACCATACCCTGATGATTCATTGAGACCATTCCAAAGAGCCCAAACAAGATACATATGTTGTAAGATGGCGAAGAGTTAGGTATCCTACAGATTCCAGATGATGCTGCAGCATCAGGTCAAGTTGATCTTGTTACTATAAGATTATTGAAGTCACAGGATACTAAATTTCGAATCGATCAGACAAGTAGAAATTTCTCACATCCCTTCAACAACTAGAAAACAGTTGATGATTTTCAAAACGGCTAAACATATTTTCTTGAATCATAGCTAAGGACACTCTCAGTCGAGTCAATTTTACTTAAAAATTAATCAAAATCGGTTCATACGTTTTGGGGTTACGATGCCACAGACACATAGATACACAGATACACACATTTAACTTATAACACCCTTTATTTCTGCCTCAGGGGTTAAAAATTAATTTTTTACTGTATATAATTTATGTGCAAGAAAACACATTTTCTTCTTTTCTGTTTGTTTCTTGCTAATATAATTTTTTTTTGCGAATTTAAGACAGTTTACGCTTCCTATTTTATTATTAGTACAATAAATTTCATTACATAAATTTCTTCGTGTGACACTGAAAGACAAGTATGTTGTAGTTACAATACTTTTGTTAAAAAAGGACAAAAGTTTATTTTGGCTGTCAGTACAATCTGGGTTGTATCTACAATAATCTGATCAGTAGACTTAACAATAAGTTCTGTGCGTGAAAGATTATGTTTTCTCCTTCTGCAGGACGCATTGTTACTTCTACAGACCATATTGTTGGGGGAACAATCCGGAGAGTATCGAGAACAAAACTGGTCTGTTGTCTCTATTTTAAAATAAGTATGGAAACTACTACAATACTTTACTTCCAATGCACAGTAACGCGTGTATTGATACTACGAATGAATGCGCTTGCCCTATTCGTAAACACTGCGCAAGCTTAATATTCTAACACAATGCAAACAAAGTCTCTTTTTAATTTCGAGGATAAAAAATTATTTTATTCTTGCATTCGTGAGGAACCGGGTTCGATACCCAGTCAAGCTATCTTGATTTCGGTTTTCACGATTTTCCAAAATAATAATTTCAGCAAATGCTATGTTTAGAGATGATGATATATCACGAAAACGTTTGTGTCAACATACACTTGAAAACACTGTAGTTAATTGCAATACATATGATTAGGTGATGCACGTCTGACACAACATTGCTGTCTGCAGACCAATATCAGGCAGCGAATATTGCTATAGAGGGGTCCGTATTGGCTTTTTCAATTAGGGCAACAGCTCCACATAAAAGCGAAAGCCAGTCAACTTGTAAACTGAACGCGTGTTGAAACCCAGCCAACAGTCAAGTTTTCCCGCGATTAACCATCATTTCTAACTGTGCCATTTTGCTCATGGCCGTTGCCTTTCCAATTTCAGATGTCCGGAGCCACTAGTACATTCTCTAATGAAATCGTTGTCAACAAGTCTGTTACAAGCCTATAACTTGTTCAGCAGGCAGTACTTCATTTGTTACTACCATCATATATTTCTACTTTAAACGATACACTCCTAGATACACGAACATTTCACGGTTTCATTTAAAAAGAATTTAGATTCCGTACCGTAAAATGTGGTTAATAGGAACATATAGGGTAAACAGGTGCCAAATCAAAAACAAATTTTAGCTTGCACTATTTATTCAAAGTATTGTACTAGAATAAAACTGCAGCCACTACACTGTTTAACTTGCCTAGCTAAAACTTCAAAACAGCGTTCAGGATGAAAGTTTAAGAAAGTTTACCTCTGAAATTTAATTTCTGTTCACCGAAACTTTCCTGTTCACCCCCTATTATAGTGCGTGTGAGTTAATTTTTGGAGTTAAGACAAAAAATATTCTACCTTTTCGCTTGTTTCGTAATGGTAACGTGGAACTATTTTTAGTGGCGGTAAACATTTTAGTCTGTACACAGCGGGATTTATTGACGAGCAGGACATGGTACCTACGCTATTTGTAACAACAATTGTTTGTGCATGTGGGTCCTGTTCCTGAAACATTCACTGAGATGTTCTTTCCAAAATAGACATTGGAAGTCACCCGTTTTCATTGATTGCAGGCTACAATGTCATGCTCATAAAAATAAAGAATAAAAATTATTTGTTTAAAAAATCTTGAATTTTTTTTTTTAATTTTTATTTTCAGTTTTAGCATGTTTTAAAAATACAAATAATTTTTGTTCTTTATTTTTATGAGCATGACATTGTAGCCTGCAACGTTTTTATCCATTGTGATTTTTTTTTTTAGTTTGGTATATCAGATGGTTTTAGTGTAGTCGTTGAAACAGAAACATGCAAAATATGACTTTAACAAGCCATTACGAGAACATTAGGAGAGATAAAAAAATTGTCATAAGAGCCGAATTTAGTCACATTTTGTGTCTAAAATAAGAAAAAAATATCTGGTACAATTAAAAAATAAAAAATGGTGATGAAAATTGCGGTAGACCGCGCCCTTAAGGGTGTGGCAGGCAGTGCCCTTAAATATGAAACCGGAATTGTTACAATAAATTACCATAACAAATTACTCAGTTAAAACGTTATAGTTTAAGGACACACGACTGTGAGTACACATTGAAGGCTATCACAAATTCGCTGTACCGTTCGGTAACGACCTTATATATCATTTTGCTCATTAAACGCGCAGCTAATCGAGTGCGAGAGAATTCTACGTCGTAAATTACGGACAAATGCACAAAGCTCCGAAAATGTCAAACGTAATTGAAATTATTGATTAATGGGATGTTTGCAACGCATTTATAGGGATATTACGGGCAAAAATATGCATAAATGATCGTGATAGGAATGCAAGCATACATAATTTATCGCAGCGAAGGAGATTTCCAAGTCATTGAATACTTATGATCTATTCCCGATTTACGTAAAAGTTGATTTATTTAAAATATTTATAATATACTATTGCAAATAGGCGTTAAAAAGTACCTCTAGTCTTACTGTTACGGCAGCCTTACTAAACATGTCAAAATGACCTATATTACACACTTAATTAATTTGTTCTCTCTGTTTAGCTACGTAGTCTTAATAATTAGACGTCTAAAAATTACCATTTACTCCACATTATAAGTGGCAATACAAATTTGTCCAATAAAATTTGAAAGTTTTATCTATTCACAGTTTCTTGCCGATTAGATTCTGAAATCATAGTTTACAGATCTTATTTTAAGTAGCTAACCATAAAAACATAGTTGTGGTTAGTTGCAAATTACGCCGCTGTTATAATACAAATTCAAATTTGGGTTGAAGAATTCCGAGGAAGGACATTATCTGAATGCCATAAAGTTTCGTTTCTTTTTTGTTACGCACTGTCATTGTAACAGTTAACCTTGGTTTTCGAAGTTCAGTAATTAAGTTTTCAAAGGAAACACATACATATAGTGTGTATCATGTAATAATTTCAATTTTTGACAGTTCTGAAGGCTATATCATGTGTACCAATTTCTACATTAAAATACTTTTAATTTTGATAAATTGCAAATTTGAGTGCCAGTTGAGTGTGATTGTGCCTAAATCATTTGTGGCAAAGGAAAACAGTGTATTTGATAGAAACAGCAGTAAAAATAAATGCCAACTTCACTGTCAAAAAGTGGAATTCTTTTGCGATACAGACTAAACTAGCTGTCCCGGCATGCGTTACAATGCCTACTGAATTTTTTGGGTTCTCCATTTTGCCCCCTTCCTCGTTTTGCACCCGTCTCACAAAAGTTTCATCCCAATCTGATGAATGGTTCATGAACGAACAAACAAACATTAATTTTGTAATTTTTCCGGTTTTATAGTGATAGAACGGTATAGAAGTTGATGCGCTGCAGTGTCATCTAGTAGTAAGTTATAGCAAAACTATATTATCGCTAAAATATTCTCAGTGTTCAAATATATATATATATATATATATATATATATATATATATATATATATATATATATATATATATATATATACCAATTTTCATGGCGAACGATTGAACGGCATAGGCGTTGATGCGTTACTTCTACACCTAGTGGTGAGTTGGCAAATTAGAGTTAAAGGATAGCATTAAAACACTCTCCATGAAAAAAATTCAGATACGTGCCAAGTGTCATGGCGATCTGTCAAACGGTTTCGTAGTTTGTTACATCCATCCATCTATACATGCATACGTACATTTATACCAACGTCTGTACACACACACATATACATATATATATACACACACATATATATATATGGATACACACATATATATATATATACATTTATACCCATATATATATATGTATGTATATACATATAAAATACACAAATATACACATATACATAAACATACACACACTTGATTTTAGTAAAAATATGTAATTCTCATTTCGAAACGAAATAAAACTATGTATTTCTCGTTTTCTTTATTTTTTACTACTGAAATAAGTATTCTTAAAATGACCATGTTACAGAGTTTATAAGTTTTTTAAGAAATAAAAAGTTTAAATGTTTTACAAATATTGTTATAAAATGAACCCAATTTTTTAAACCTATAACCATACGGTGTTAGAATTTAGCACAAAACTCAATATTTTTTTAAAGGAATAAATGGAAACTAGGCAAAATTATTTTTTTCTAATTGATGAAACAATTTATAAAACTGTCGCTAAGTGTTTGTTTTTAATACTGGTTGCGTTTCAGTCGTAATTTATTTAGAAAGTGTTCAGGTTAAATTGAGCATATTTTAAATACCTTCTAAATTATTCCTCTAATCTATGTACTTCATTTTCGTCTAAAGATTCTGAACAAAATTTTCGCACTTCATCACCTAAATATACAAAAATGTTTTAATGGGGCATAAATGTTGTGCTGTGAGTGAGTCAGTGAGATATTTTGGGTCAGCGTTCAACATCTAGATCTTTAGCGCTGGTGAGGGATGACATGATGTGAGTATGGAGCAGCGTCGGAATGTAAATGCGGGGAAAACAAGAGACCTCGAGAAAACCCGCCGACCAATTTTGTGCTGTAATCTTCAATAGTATTCATTTACTGCCTAAGTCTATAATCTGTCACATTGTTTAATTTAATGCAATAAATTAAGTTCCTTTTGTTTTTAACATTTTGGGGGTGCTTTTTAAAAGATACTGAGGTTGTTCCAAAAACTTTTGACAACATGGATTCGCCTAGTTGTATAAAAACACATGATTATTTGACTTTGTTTAAAAATAAAATTTGTACCTTTAATGTACGCGTATTATTCAAAATCTCGATACCGGTACGTGTGTGCACGCAAATTTCTTGCTTGCCTTTGTGCATGCAGTTGATTGAACACAAGTGCAATTTTACCGTGGGTACTGCAGTCAATACAGAATGGAATAGTTTGTATATCAGCTAGTAGAGTACTGCGTATGTGATATGAAAACCATAAGCAAGTAATGTGAACAAAATTTGCTCGTAGTGTTTATCTGGCTACATTTTCAAGTTAACTGGCATAGATTTGCCTTAAGGGCGTTCACGTGGCAAAAATGCATAATTTTATATTTACACGACATAGTGATCGTTTAATAGACGTTACTTGTGACTACATTTTCCACTTATAAAAATTTTTTAGCTGTCATAGTCTTCGCATAGCGACATGACAGAGTCAAAATTTACACTATAATGAAATAATTTACACTGAAATGAGATACTATGGGTCATATGCTAAAATATTAGAAATTGCTTTGTCCCTCCAGAAAAATCTTGAAAATTAAGACAATTTACTGCGTTTATGAAATTTTTTTTTAAACTAGATAAAAGGACTTTGTTGTGTGTTTTTAAATATTTTAGTATATTGCACATAATGTCTAATTTATGTGTAAATTATTTCATTCAAGTAAGTCACTTGGTTTTTCTTATTTCTGTGTTCCTGTAATTTGCAAATTCTGACTATGGCATGCCGCTATGATAAAATTATGAGAGCTAAAAAAATTTTACAAGTGATTAATGTAGTCACAAGTAGCGTCTATACAACGGACACTATGCCTTGCAAACATAAAATTATGAATTTTTGTCACGCGAACGTCCTTAATATACACATTAAAATATTCTGATCTGTACGATACTTAGTTCAAGTTTAATATTACAGTGCGTGATAAAGAAAATATTTAGAGAAAAAATAATGATTACGGAAAGTATCTTTATGATTATAATAATTTCCTTTAGAAACCTATCTACATTGAACTCTATTTTAAAAGCATATTGGGAAATCTCGTATAACGAAAGATAACGAAAGACAGTGAAATTCTATAAACCGAATTTATATCATAAATATTCTCTACGTATTACACATTGCCTCCGCTGTTTTTCCCCTGTCCATCTCTCTTTATTCTTTGCTGTCTCTGTGGTCAGGTCTGTATGTGGTTTTCTTTTCTTTTTTTGCTTCCATTGTGCTTTCATTCGAAACGAAATAAAGCTGAAAAGAACCTACGATACAGTACGTATCGATCCACCGTGTTCGGAAGAAAAGACGTACACATTTCCGCATTTAGGCCTCTCTGTCTCTTTTCTGCCATGCCTTTGTACACATTGTGAGAAGGAGGCTACCAAGATACGTTGGTCCTGGTATCCATTATTTACGCATCCCTTCTCCTGGCAAGGCGCTTATCTGTACAACATATGAACCTCATGCTGCAGAATGGCAACAAGTCCAGCATATTCACATTTACGAGTTCGGTTGTGAATGGGTCAGCGGATCATGTTCCACAGGAGGGAAACGTGTCCACACGCTAGCCGGGGCCTCACAATACCTTAAATATTGTCTGTGTGCTGTAGATAGGAAACAAGTCCAGGACAATTTCCCTTTATGATAAATTATGAAACATGGACAAGTTGCCTTTCCGCAGTATGCGGTTCATATCTGCTAGAGGTGAGAAGTGTCCGGTACTGTTTATCCGGTTAACTGTGCCGCGTTCCGACACTGCTGGTGAGCACTTTTTCACTGATTGCTTGTCAGTGTTCGTCAGCAGTAATGGAACCATATCATTAGTCAGTTATTGTTAAATCATAGCCAGAGATTAGAGAGTTTCGGAACGGTTGGCAAAAATGTTCATACAGATAAAATGAAACTCATGCGTGAATACGAATTAAGAGTGCGTGGTAGATAAATAAACGCTGAAAACATCAATTGATTTATATGCTTTTTTCCAAGCCATTATGGATAAAGTACTCAATGACAATCCTAGATAATGGTATTCGCCAACTTTACGAGTAAATATTTATCCAGAATTACTAACTCGTTACGCGTGATCTCTTGCGCCGCAGTTAAATGCACGAGATTCTGGCGTCAGAGATTGTGCCTCAGAAGTTCGTAACAGTCGAAACAATTTTGTTTAAAACGTTGACTAAAACTATTGTCTTGGATTGCTATCGTTTCATTTTCGCAAATTGGCTTCAAGAAACCTAAAGTTATAAATTAATGCGTTTAGCGTTGAATTATGTACCACGCACTCTTATGTAGCAAATACTGTCCTAGCCCGTTTGCAGGCTCAAATAATTAAAATAATAATTAAATTTCACAGAACTTTCCGATAGTATGCTATCGAGAAAAACATAAATTTAATTTTAACGTTGAATGGATGTGGATTTTTGGACATTTTCCATTGTGATGCAGAATGTCTGTCAAGAAAACTAAAAAGAACATGAAAAATTAATAAACAGGGAATGCTTAAGTCAACAGGATACGCAAAACATACCCTGCTTATTTATACTCCCTACCCTCTTTAGTTTTCTTGACAGACATTAAGCATCGCAATGAAGCATGTCCAAAAATCTACATCCAGTCATTAATTAGCATTGCATAACTCTTTCATAGATGAAATTAAATCTTATTTAACAATGGCTACTTTGGATACACATTCTCAAGAAATACGTTTGATATTTTTATGTATAGTAAATTGGGCCCGGTAGTTTTCGCGGAAAGATTTTTGTAGTACTTTGTTTCAGTGCCGTAAAAACCTGCATCTCTGCTTTGAGGTAAGTGATTGGATGCCTTAACATACAAAGTCTGGAGGTCAAACCCGCAAATCACAGACGTGTTGTGTCACAGCTATCCATGTACTGATTGGCACAGTCAAATGACTAATAACTCTGCACAAAAACACTCTGCCAATAATCTTGAAGTTGAGCTGCAGGTGTGCACGTAAGACACTGAAACAAAGTGCGGCAAAAATATTTTCGCGAAAACTACCGGGTCTTAATAATAAATACATTCTTACCACCATGGTGATTTGAATGTTTACAAACGAGTTTAGAGAATATATGTTTCGAATCTCTCGGCGATGTTTGTTTTCACTGGCACTGCATGGCCAGGGCTCCAGTGGAATCAGTAGTCGTCTAGCCTCGCACCAGGATTAAGCTGAAACGGAACTATAGTTGGTATCACTGAAATGACTGGCCTGCGAAATCAGCGAGTGTCGGCGCCGACAGCTTGCGTGAGTGCAAGAATGACTAAAGGTCGGTCAACTGGAGCCTTCTTTTGAATCGAAGTCAAAAGAAGCACGCAGAATATAGTCAAGAAGGGATCACACAGCTTTTAATTACGCTAAATGATATGTGTACGTCAGGAGTTAATGGATGTGGCCCGTGAGCCGTGTTGTAGAGTGGTACGGAAAGTAAATAATAAAAATGTTGCAATACGTCACACCAAGAATGAAGCTCACATAATTCAGATCGTCGACCGAGCATTCTACCACAAGACCAACACATCTTACACGGAATCCGTTTGTTTCTATTGTTACAAACACTATTACTAAATTTCTTAATCCTGCAGAACGCAATTTATACCCATGTTAATTAAATTCCAGCAAAACGTATATCCGAGGCCAAACATTTAACATATCTAAACCATTTCCTAAAAACCTGTGATTTTTTACTTCCAAGTTTTTGTTCGTAGGTTTATGAGGTTTTTTTTTTTTTTTTTTTTTCAATTTCTGATTGGCTGTAAAAAAAAAAGGAAATTAATTTTAAAACGTTTTTACTGTCTAAATATATGCACGTATATTAGCTACTTTTCAACATAATCACCACACAGATTGAGACACTTCTCATACCATGCTCAGCTTTCCAATACCGTCTGCTAAGAAAGGTGCTAAAACTAGTAAACAATTGCATATTTAAGGTACTTTGTTTAGTACCAAAATGTTTTGTAATGGGTTTTTATACACTTCAAACCGTAGCCCGTAACATGTAGTTCTAATTATAATAATTCCACTTCATTCCACTTATTGGTTTTCGCGTTTCGCGTACACTAAAAATAAGCATATTTTGCTTTGAAATGCCACTTTGGGAAAACTGATTAGATATTTTTTTGCAAGAAGAAATAAAACGTACTCAAAACATATACCGTTTCATACAAATATAATCTCAAAATTTTTCCCCACTTCAATGCCTTGAAGGACTTGGTTAAGAGTTTATTAATTTTTGACGATAGTTACTTTTTTAAAACATAAAAGGCAGTCAACATCGGTAAATCGCTCAGTAACATTTATATAACAGCTTTTAATTACGTACTCAGATTTTCTTAGGACAAATTACAGCATGATGGTAGCTAATTAGTTAATTACTAAATTTTCTTTAAATTCATAAGTTACCTATTTCTAGGTACCGTTTATCTCGAAAAAATATAACACTACATTGTAGAAACAAAATGAAACAGAGTTACAGAGCAATTTTACTTTATCGGTTCTCTTCTGCGCATAAAATATTAATAGTTTCGAAAGATGAGAATCTTGGGCACATGTGCAATCAATCCCAAGCATAATGTCGGCAATTTAATAGAATGTCTACAAGAATGGTGGAGGAAACGGCAGAGTAAGGTAAAGTTTGTCGTTATCTGAGCGTTAATATTATAGTGTATGTCTGCAACAGATCATACTCTTTATGTGTGCGTGAATGTCTCTGTCACATAACTTTTAAAAGTTGTTACCATGCGGTGAACACTCAAAAGTAAATGCTGAGAAGGATCACCCATAAAGGTTACGGCTCATTCAATTACTGCTACAAATTATCAGAGCTACTTGTTCGGTATCTAATCAACTCGTTGTTGACGAGATGATACAAGCTCGAGTACATCCATATTCATTATCATTACATCTACTACTCTGGACACAAACGCGTAAAAACGGACTGTATCTAAACTCAACCCACTAACTTCGGCAAATACCACATCATGAAAAATTTAGTAGAAAACGTATTGGCCACCTAGTACCTTAACTCACTGTTAAGGGAGCAATAATGCTTAGAACTTTATTTGATGATAACGGGGATCTTCAATCCCACCACAAGTGCTAGTTACTAACTTCAATCAATAACAGTAAAAATAAAAAGGGTAGCCACCATAGAGCTGCGTACGACTTTTGTACTGTTTTGACAGTGAGATATTTGAAGACTATTAACTGAATAACATGACACGCGTAACAAAATCGGGTTTCTTGTTGCAAGTGCGTAGGACAAACAGTAGTCGTTCAAAACGAACTTCTGACTGAAGCGGTGGTAAAATTATTATGTACAGAGTTACAGACAAGCAGTCTTACCCACGTATAAGACGAATATGAATGATCATGTTCCAGTAAACAAAAACGAAAATTCCGTGTAAACACGATGACCCACACCGTTTTTTGTACCTACCTAAAGTTTCAGTTTCCAAACGAACACTGTAGTGATTTAACGCCTGATAGGCCAACCCACCAAGGCGTGTCCAGTTCGGCTTCCGGAGGGGTCAGTCTCCGGATTTTCGCATTTGGGAATCTTGTCGGACGATGTCGATGGTCGGCGGATTTTCTCGGAGATCTCCAGTTTCCACCGCTCTCTCATGCCAGAACTGCTCCACACTCACCTAATGTCACCCCTCACCAGCTCTTAAGACCTCGATTTTTAGCTCTGACCAAAATCTCTCACTCATCTGGCAGGCAGGCAACACACACAATTCCCAAAAACTTACTCAATGAGGCGAAGTAACCCAGAGAGGTATTAATCATTGTTTAGAAATGGCGTGTAAATTATAATAACATGAAGCTGTATGAAATTAAACATCTACGTACGTAGTACCTGTGTGAAATTTCCATTAACGGAGATTTGAGAGCGCGGAATTCATTGTGGCATTCGCAGTGCGAGTGTGAAAAGAACAGATGACGCTACAGTGATGTGTGAAGTAATGAATAGTGAACAGTAGTAATAGATTTGGGTGTTACCTCATGAATGCCCATGCTAATAGACCACGACAAATAGTTGTCCCGTGAGGGGAAGAAGCATGGTGCTAGTAGTAAATAGACACATCACAGGGAGGGGAAGTGTACTGCGCCTGACATGACTTCATGGCACACGGCCAGTGATACGTAGTGTGGCGAAACCCGAGCCATGCTGCCTGTGCCACAGTATTATGACCATTGCTGTGGTGCGCCACACCAGTTGCACACGGTCGTCAAGGACAACACAGCGGTAGTTCGCATTTTTCCCGCGGGACTAGTTGTCGTGGTCGAGTAGTACATACTACAGTTACCAGATTCTTCATCCTCTCCTGTGTTAGGTTCGACACGTGTGAGTTTGGTGGGCATGGCTAAGATGAACATTGAAAATTGACTGTGTGGATTGGTTATTATTTACAACTAGCTACACGAGGCTCCTGTAAGTAAACACCAAGTGATCAGCATGCACATACTAGTCACAACACAGGGACCGTGATGGTCAAACGGCCAGTATGTTCGCCTCCCAACAAGGAGTTCCAAATTAAATCCCTGGCCAAATCCCTGTATTTATGCAGAAGAGAATTTTGCCTGGAAGCTGTTGTTGGTCAATCTCCTGCTCCGGTCATCCTGATTTCGGTTTTCCAGCGTGTCTTGAAATCACTGCAGGATCCCAAATAGCAAACATCAACTGGCACACTTGAGCAAATCCGGTCATGATAAGCAGCCCACAGGCAGTAAACATTCGGAATGCACCCATGGCTACATATGGCATACATGATGCATAGTGAAATCATCCACACATTAATGACAAGTGTACCACAAACATTTTTAATATACTCAGATGTTTGTGGGATAGTTTGCTAATCTGCTTGTGGACCGTATACTGAAATATGCCAGTCTTTTTAAACTAAGTTGTCCACATTAAAATTATTTCTGTATAACTACAAACATATTTGCTAATATGGTCTGATTAAATACCATTCCAGCAAAAGTAGACGATCATACTAGCGAACGTTGGCTGCGTCTGCCAACAGTTGGCCAAATGAAAAATGATTGTATTTACTACTAGGGATGGTTCCTTAAATAGGCCCTGGCCGACCTATAAACTCGTTCCCTAGTGTTCATCTATGAAGGCCTAGTGCCGATTAAATATCGCTTTTTTATGGCTGTAAACGCAAAATGTGAACCTGCATTGCTACTGGTTGACTGTAGTGGAATTAATTACACACATAAGTGAAAAATGTTACGTGATGGGTACAAAATGGTTGAACGTATGACCTATCAAATATTTAAGCAAAAGTACATTTTTCTTTTGCGCATGTGAAGCTAAAAATCATGGTGGTCTATTAATTTACAGTCGTGACTATAACCGTGGGTGGGTGAGATATTTTGGACTGCACTCAACATCGAGGTATTAAGCTCTGGTGAGGGGTGATATGATGTGAGTAGAGCAGCGCCGGAATGAGAGGGCGGGGGAAACGGGACATCCCCGAGAAAACCCGGCGACCAGCGGCATCGTCCGGCACGATTCTTACATGCGGAATTCCGGGGACCGACCCTCCGGGAATCGAACTCGGATCGCTTTGGTGAGAGGCAAATGTTTCGATAATGGACGACTTGAAAAGAGGCGGAGCTTCATTCAGGTGTGGGACACAATTCCAATCTCCATGGATACCGCAGCCGAACATAACCTTCATTTAGCTGTTTGGCTTCACATGTCCCGAATGAGATGTACGTCAAGAAAATTGATTATTTGTTTGGAATTTTCCGCTTTTTCAGGTAAACATTGGTGTTATGTATTTGCGCATCTTTACCATGAAATTGAAACTAATATTTTTTACCTTTGCATGCAAATCTATGAATGCGCAACAATTTTGCTTTCTGCAATTACCAACAAACAATTCAGCATGTTTGTAAACAAGCTTTGTTTCCCACAGTACTTTTCCCCTGCGGTGTGACGTCAGGGGGCGTGTACTTCAAGTCGTCCATTAGGCCACCTTGGCCCATAGAGGTATAAGAGAAACGTTTTACCAACCCTGCGCTGCGCTGAGCTGCGTTGTTGCAAATAACACGTATAGGCGGTTCAGGATAAAGTGAGCACTAAAATATAGCCATGATAAATGTCTACTTTATGCCCATTTTGTATCTTTCCGCGTGTAAAGTGTAACGACGGGAAATGTCTAACCTCTCTGGACACGTCAATTAATGCATGCGCGTGTGAGATAAATCGTGGTGTCGGTAGGAACCTACATAGTTTGAAAATAACAGTTTACTATTTATATAAAACACAAATATATCAGAATATGTTGATTATATTTGAGTATTGTTGCATTTAAATAGGAAAATACACGAAACTACATACGGCAATTAGCTGCCAATCATAAAAGCAGTAAGGCAACTATTATTAATGTTAAATTGTGTGTAGTAATGGCTAGTGAATTTTCCAAGGTTAACTATTTAGTACTCACTTTATGTCAAACGAACTGTAGTGATATTTAATTAGGACCCAGAAATACGTCATTACAAAAAAAAAGTTCGCTCAGAAACTTGGCAAATTATTCAGTTTAGGATTGCTGTTTTTCAATTTTTGCAAATTGGCTTAGAGAATCGCACAATTACTTTTTAACTGGTGCTTTTAGCGCTCAATTCATGTCCTCTTAAGGGGGAGAACTAGATGCTAAAGATAATTAATAGATTTTCTGCAATAACATCAGTTTTAAATTATGTTTGGTAAATGTGGATATGTTGAAGAATAGAAGAGATTTGTGATGAATTTTGGAGATCGTAATAATGTTTGCGACGCTTTTGTTGTTGGTTGCTCGTTCGCGAACCGCGTTTGGTATTAATAAGAGGTGTCGCTGCTCTGTCTCTTACGTGATTAATGCTGGAGGATTGGGTTCGTATTGAGTAATGTTGTAGTATGCCCGGCTAGCTTTAATTGAAATAAAATAACAAAGAAGTTTCTTTTTTAATCGGCCTAAGGGACTCACGCACTGCGGGTTGCGTCACGAGAGGTAGATACTTATAGTTTATTTCGACGAAAAGAATAGGCGCTTCCTCCGGCGGCTTTTGATCGGTCACGACGTTAATTATGTTGCAGGTACCGGCCGCGATCACCCGTAAAGTCCACCCACCGGTGACCCCGAGCTCGCTGTCCACCGTCCTTACAAACCCGACGACGAAGATCCCGACACCTGTCCTCCCGAGTTCACACACACCCGGCACGTCTTAAGACTTTTCCCTTAGTGCCTCGCGGTTCGCATCTTTGCTCTCCTGGGCGGCGTCCCCTTCCCGCCCCACCGGACTCATGGGGGCGGGTAGGTTCCCCCGACCAATCAGAGCGAAGACCTGTCCCGAAAATTGCGTACGTCCCTTGTAGAAGCTCCGTATTTATTTAAAATAATTAAACATAGGCACATTCTCACAGCAATTACAAATAA